>CBVK0100692585.1:0-11099 GCA_900067695.1 Picea abies
ATATTACTGTATCATATTGATGGAAAGTAAAGATTACAACTAGAGCCTTGCTGTCACAAACTTCCTTTCGATGGCCCTTAGTTCCGACACACACACTTGCTCACTTGCATGAAGAAGATCAAAACCCTTATGATATCCTTGCTGGAGTTTCCTAGCCTACTATTCAAGCTTCAATCCTTCACACAATCTTTCACCAATTCTCCAATAAATCTTGCTTAACCTTTTCCATGAGAATTCTCTTAATATATAGGAGAGAATGAATTAGTTACTTGGATAAGAATAATCCCAAAATATCAGGGAATCCAGTACTAGGATAACCATTCGAATGCCATATCATCCTTCTAGAAGATTCCCTTCTAGAAACTTCGAGAAATCATCTTTTTCCTTGCTTAAGAAAGAGTTTTCACCCTAGCAATTCAACACAGTGTGAACTTCTCACACCCTAGCTTAAGGCATCCTGCGAGAATCATACATTCTCACAGGAAAATATACTAGTATCCTACGAACCTCCCTCAAAAATGATATTTCTGGAAAGAGAAGAAAGTAACTTTTCTCAGGAGAAAGTTCTTATGAAGAGCCTGAGTACACCATCATTAATACATCATTATGATAACCAAAATCATGGGTAACAGAATGCCCCCCAAAGTATGAGTGTTGGAACCAGTGACAGTCGATAGACTTTGTAAGCTGCATGTGTGTGTCGAGAACTAGGAGTTCATCTACTCGGAAACCTACGAACAACCAAGCATATGCATAATATCATATATATCAATTTCTGAGGTAGGCATTCCCATACTCATATCACAGACTGATGACATTATAGATCTGGGTCATGGCCACTAATCATACACTGTGGATCCATGCCGTCAAAATATAGCATAGCCACCGGAATACACTGTGGATCCATGCGAGAAATTTCAAATCAAGACGACATAGCCACGAGACATACACGGTGGATCTATGTGTCGCAAATTATGCATACTCCATCGCAACCTAGATCACAAAGATGATATCCAGGGTCTTCAATCTCGTCCCCCAAAGTATGAATCTAACCATGTGATTACATGTGTTGAAGTCGAACATGGCAGAAACCACTTGATTACCGGTCATTGATGTAACCGTTAACAAGTGCGAGGGAAATCACCATTGATGTCAATGACTCTCAAGGTACCATAGTACAATCCATCGAGTGTGAATGAATGAGTTGAAGTCAAACATCTGATGGAATCTTTCAATCAAAGGTCAATGATGTAAACCCACTATCGAAAGCGAGGAAACTTGCCATTGAAGCATGCAAGCTCCAAGGTACCAAATAATTTCTAAGTCTTGATTCCGGATAATAAGCTAAAGTCAACGGAACAAAACTCATCACAGGAGGGCCTTGATATATCCCATCAATGACACAAAATGAGTAACATATTTTGAAGGTGAAACAGAGTATGATCTGAATTGGACTGGACATAGGGAAGGCCGACACAGAGAGAATGGTTAACTGCAGATGGCTGACTCAATATAGGTTTCAAATGGACTTCTCTTGAACATATGAACAACACGACCAATGATTTGGCAACATTGACTCAAAAGACGATATAGGGAATGACCTTGTAAGCAATCGAATGAGAGACAAATGGATTTCCCAAACCGGCTTCAAATGATGAATATGGGGTGTCATGTTCAAGAGCGACACTTACTGCCAATCAATACGAAGATGAAAACATATCCCTTTCCCAAATTTTCCCCCACCATTTCTAGCGAGTACCTCTTTATTTTTACGCAAGCTTGAGGAGGATAACATATGCTTGTTGATGTAAGCTCATCCTTTGGATGAGTCCCTCAGAGTATGTTTAACGAATCCTAAGAAGGAGTGGTTCGATCCCATCACGGGTCTGTCAATGTTTATTTAACGAGTCCAGAGATAGAAAACTCGAAGGTTTTTCAAGATTATAGAGTTTGGAAAAACACTTAAAAGATAACTCTCTCAGTTCCGTTTTTGTAAAATAGCCTGGATGAGACCGAAAAAGAGATAAATTATCGTTCACTAGACGCGTACTTCAAATACTTTAGCGAGCGTGAAAAATAGCAAGGTCGCTTGACGATCTTTTCATGTTTAAAGAGTCTGAAAAGAGCTTAAAGAGGACTCCAGGGGGGTTCCTTTTTCGTATAACCTTGTTGAGCCCGAAAAAGTGATAAAACTATGCTCGATCACGTTCTCATGTATTTATGAGTGTAAGAATGGACAAAAACGACGCTCGAGGTTTTATGTAAAAACCATAAAAACAATCAAAAACACGCGATAACAAAGAAAAACACGTCCGTAACCCTATATTGAATCATCAAAGTCATCATGCCTGCAAGAAATACACTCAACATGACATTAGGGATTAGGGTTTAGTCGATAAATAATCATAAAAACCCAAAATGGTATAGTAAAAGTAAATAAAATGAGTAAAAACTCTTTTTTACCACACCATTTTACATTTCCACTATTGAGCTCCAAAAAAAACCCCTCTTTTACCCTCCGAGTTCGGTGTTAGATTGCAGGAGCTACGAGAGACCATTCAGCGAGCCATCTACGACATTAAGGTAGGCTCTTCGTCCTTAACATTTTCATGGTTTCATTTTGTCATTTCATTGGTTAAATTTCCATTTTTAAGATGTTTTTCTAGGCCCTATATGCGCGCTGTCATTCTCGCACACAGCCCATACGGGGCCTGCGAGAATGATGCATTCTCATAGGTGAGCCTTAAGCCACCTGCAAGGTTCTCGCACTGTGAAAATGGGGCACCTACGAGAACCGCAAAGCCCAATTTTTTTTTCAATTTTTAGCCAAATGAAAAAGATCTAAAGCATGAAAAAGTTATTAATCCTCCTTTTATGTTCCTTGTGCAGATAATTGGCCATAAACATGGTGCTTGAGTGGTGTGAAAGGGAACATGAAGAGGATAATGCAATTGCCGAGAATCATCCTCCTACCATAGCTGCATTGAGATATTGTGGGCTCTTGAAATACTTTCGCATCCTGGGCATGAGGGCCCAAGTCAGACTACTAGAGTACCTGGTTCGTATGTGGGACCCAGATCAACAGGTTTTTCATGTGGGAGCTCACACATTGTCCTTAGACATTGAGGACATTTAGTTTTTGATCGGATTGTCCTGACGGGGGTACTATGTCAACTTGACTGGTAGTAGAGGTGGTGGGCTAAAGATGAGTGAGTATTGCAATCAATACTGTGTACTCAAGGTTGAAAGGAAAAAAGGAAAAGTGGCTATCTGGGGGGTACAAGAATTGACCCTTCGTACTATCCTTTTCACTATATCTTGGATGGTTGGGAGTTCTACTCCTCATATGGAATTACAGAGCTACTTCCAGTATGCCATCGAGTGTACTGAGCCTCGAGTATTCAACTGAGCAGATGCTGTGCTTCGCAGTATCAAAAAGCAATTGGCCAAATGTAGATGAGGTGACCTGAAGCAATTCGGGTATGGATCTTTATTGGTGTCCTTCTTCCTTGAGAGGGTCCCCATATTTAGACTACAGGTTGAGTGGAACATACCGGGTCCTAGGGATCCAAGGATGTTGAGATGGTGTCAATTCATGGCCCGGCATGTAGCAGGACCGATTGTCAAGTACGGCGATATTTTCTTTGACTGGCTTCAAACCCAGATGTTGATGGTTGATGACTATGCTTATGCCGGGTTGGATTTCTGAGGAGATCTGGACTTAGCATTGCCAGAGGATACTCAGTGGGGTGACCTTGGTAAGAAGTACATACATTTTCTCTTTTTAAATGTTTTTGAATTTTTATCATATTCAAATGTTTTTGTTTTTATATGTTTATCCAAAGACTAATACAAAATTGTTTGTTGATAACACAGATGTTGGACCGTATAGACCTCCTGGCACTTCTCCTATCCAGAGATGAGGAGAGGTAGTAGCAGCACCACAGTATGATGAGGATTATCAGGTGGTGGAACAGAATCTAGAGGGCCTGACTACAGACATTCCAGACATGACTCTGGAAGAGGTTCCACGACGCGATCAACGTCATACTATAGGGGTATCAACATCTATGAGTCGACTGCTCTGTAGGGTTGCTAGGGCAGTCGTGTTTTACCGTGATCGTCATCCATGACGTCACTTTATAGAAGCTATAAGCTTCAATTTTTGACATTTTGGTCTTCGGACAAACTTTTTGTAAAAAACTCTTTTGATCATTATATATATACAGACGGCTTCTACCGGTTTACTTTATATTTGTGTGAATTTTGTTGTGTATGAATTATAAATGATTCAAATGTTTGTCCAATACATAATTAGCCAAAGAATCTGTTAATGTATTTAGACATCTAGGAATATGTTGATATTCAATGTGATCAATATAACGTTCCAAGAGGCAAATTCGCAAATACACCCATAACAAAGAAGGACTTCGAATAGAGTAGATATTACTTAACTGTAGGACTACAAGCTACGGATCAAGTCACACAACCAAATGATGAATTCTGAGTGAGATAGCATCAACCAATAATTCAATAACGATGCTATACTCTACAATGTTGTTGGTCGCACGGCCAAGGCATACACCTCGTAAAGATAGAAGTTTGTTTGTTGGGGCATAGATTTCCCATGCAGCGGAAGCTAGGTTCTGAGTACTAAGGCTAGCACCATCAGGGAAGCCAATATAGGGTAGCGAAGACTTCAAAATCTGGAAATCAAATAGAACGTCACATAAGGGCAGAGACCAGATAACGACCAAAGCAAACTATAGTAGCACACACAAAGTATGATACATTAAAATACAAGTACTTGTGCACAGATGATTTATGCATAGTACTTCTTCAAGTACAACCCATTCCCGGGTTCACTCAAAGGGATACCATCATAATCGACCAACTCATATGCTCCTTTTTCCAAAACTTGGTGAACAATATAAGGACCTCGCCACATGGGTTCGAATTTCCCAGCTCCTAACAAATCCTGATCCTATTCATAGAGAAGAACAAGATCACCTTTTGAGAAAACGCGAGGCTTGACATGCTTGTCATATTGGGCCTTGACACGCTTCTTCTGGGCTTCTATTACTAGGGTGGCATCAAGTCAAGTTTCGTCTAATTGCATTAGATACAATAGATGTTCTTCTTCAACATAAGTGTTGGGTAGGAGTTCGACAGCTAGCTTCAGAGAGGGTATCTCGCATTCTATAGGAAGAATGGCTTCCACACCATAGACTAACCGAAAAGGTGTAAACCCAGTAGCGGACTTGACAGATGTCCAGTATGCCCATAATGCTGAAAACAACATTGTGTGCCAACTTGTTTTATGAATCCCTATCATCCGTCGAAGCATAGTTACGAGAACTTTGTTAATCGCTTCGACTTGACCATTAGCTTGTGGATAATAGGGCATTGAGTTATCATGACGAAGACCCAACTGTTCCGTAAGTTCAGACATCATAAAATTCCTAAAGTGACTACCGTGATCAGTGACAATAGCTTGGGGAACACCAAAACGAGCTATGACATGGTTAAAAAGAAACAAGGCTGTAGTCTTTCCAGTATTATTGAATGTTGGCATCGCCTCGGTCCATTTTGTAAAGTAATCAACAACTACAATGATGTAACCATGCCCCCCAGCCGAGTGAGGGTGACATGTCATGAAATTGATGCCCCATTTTGCAAAGGGACCAACTGAGACCATAGGATGAAGATGAGCAAGATGTGACCGAATTTTCTGATTGTAGGTTTGGCAGGCATGGCATTTTTGAACGGCAGTAATACAATCGTTAAACAACGAAGGCCAAAAATACCCTGTGCTTAAGATCTTCTGGGCAGTAGCATACCCAGACATATGACCGCCACATGCTCCGGAATGGCAGTCATTTAGAGCTTCCTCAGCTTTGTCAAATGTTAGAAAATGTCAAAAAATAGAGTCAATTCCTCGACGGTAAAGAGTATCCCCGAGGATAATGTATTGATGAACTTGATAGTGTATACGACGTCATTCAGTACTAGACAAAGTAGGCAAAAAATTCTGGGTTTGGAGATATATAATGATATCCCCATACCAAAGATCATCACTGCTAATAAGGAAAAGAGATTCATCGGGTAATGAATCTACTGCTACATTTTCCGTTGCATAGTGAGGAAAATCGCATATCAACTCAGCAAAAACTAAGGATTTCTTGGACTTGGCACGATCAAATTCCAAGTCAAACTCCTGGAGTATGACAATCCATTTGGAATATTTTCCCCCTAGCAATTGACATGTCAAAATATGTTGCATAGGGTTGCAATGAGAAATCACCGTAGTTTTTCGTGAGAGGATATAGTGCCAGAAGCATTGGACGGCTTGAACGGCAGCCAAGGCCAGTTGTTCAACATGTTGATACTTGATTTCAGTTGGTGTGAGACTTTGACTCAAGTAGTAAACAACATGTTCCTCGTGTGCATCATCCTCTTGGACGAGAACCATGCCAATAGTGTACTCTGAGGCAGCAAGATAAAGGAAATAATCGCGACTATAATCGGGAGGAAAGAGAAGCGGAGCTCACGTGAGGGACAACTTCAAAGCTTCAAAAGAATTGTTAGCAATTGTATCCCAGACGAACTCTGAATATTTCTTTAATAGACATGTAAAACCACGAGTGATCTCGGTGTAATTAGGGATAAAACGACGAAGAAAGTTTGCTTTCCCCTGCAAACTTTGCAACTGGCGCAGTGTAGAAGGAGGAGGGAGATTAAGGATTGCCTCAACCTTAATAGGATCCACCCGGATCCCTTGACACGAAACGATAAAACCTAGAAGACGGTCGGATTCTACGCAAAAAACACATTTATGAGGATTTAAACGTATACGATAGAATCGACAACAAATGAAAATAGCCCGGAGGTGGGTAGGGTGATCAACTCTGCGCATAGAATGAGCTGGTAAATCATCCAAATAGGGTTGAACGATATGCTTTATATCATGAAAAGCGTAAGACATAGCGCGTTGAAAAATGGCGCTCGCATTTTTAAGTCCGAAAGGGAATTTCCTATAGGCAAAAGTACCCCAAGGACAAATAAAGGCAGTCTTATGTTGGTCCTCAGGAGCAATGTTAATTTGATTATAGCCGGAGAAACCATCCATGAGGGAAAAGATTTCACTTCCGGTGTAGTCATCGACAATCTGATCGACGAAAGGGGTAGGAAAGTTGTCCTTGGGACAAGCTTTATTAATATCCCTATAATCAACACATACACGAATACTGCCACCTTTCTTATCAATCAGAACAGGATTGGAAACCCATTCTGTAAGAGCCACCGGATAAATAAAGTCGGCTTTCAAAAGTTTTTCAACTTCGAGCTTGATAGCAGCCGCTTTACGTGGGTGAACTGGACGAAGGCGTTGCCGCACGGGTTTAGCACCTGGGTATGTATTTATCTCATGTACAACAATTGTAGGGTCGATACCTGACATCTCTTCATAACTCCAAGCAAAGATATCACAAAATTGTTTAAACAGGGAGGTATAGGTGACAATTTCGTCGGAAGAACATGAAGCTCCAATATGAACATTTTCAACAATCCCAGATTTAATGGATATGTTAATGGGAATCATGGGCGATATATTACTTAAGTTCCCTTCAGCAAACACATCGTGTGTAGTCGCGGGAACCGTCGAGATGACAACAACGGTCGATGGAGTTGAAATCCGTTGGTAGTTCTCAAAAGTGTGTTGTTCTAGAAAGAGAATGGAACGATGATGTCCATCGTCCCAAGGGATGTTCTCCATGATGGACATGATCATCTCGTCAGTGGGAAAAATAGCACGAAAAGGATCGGGAGACAACTCATCAAGAGAAAGGGTAGAAGGTGTTGTCGATTGAATGACCTGATAGGTGGATTCAACCGGACTTAATGACATTGCGTCGTCGAAACGAAAGTGATCTCCAAGGTCAGGGACTATCCAAGGGTCAGAAGACGCAAGAAGTTCATGAGGCACAGTGGAAATCATATTGATAGAAGCAACTGACAGGCGTGGAACATCGGGCGGTGGAATGGGGAAAGTACCCATTAACGAAGAGTCTTTTAAAAGGCCTACACCAACATTCTCATAACTCGGCGGGGTTTTAGCAATAAACGACACGTTGCCAGTACGAGTATCGGAATTGAAGAAGGCAAGTTGGTCAACGGTAACAACCTTTCCTTGATGAGGGAAACACACTACACGAAAAAGTGTTGACACAACGGCATGCATGGAATTGATCTAGCTGTGGCCAAGTAGAAGATTATAATCAAGGGGAGCATCAAAGACTTCCACTTCAACTTGGACCGTTTTACCTTCTAATGTGATAGGCAACAAAGGGAGAACACCGTAAGGTTTAAAAATAGATCCATTGAAGGCTTTAAGAGTATTTTGTGATTCGTTCAAGGGAGGAGAGCCAATGGCTTTCCAGCAAGCAAAAGACATTACACACGTTGAGGCACCCTCGTCTATAACAGTTTGACAAATGTTCTTGTCAGAGACAATAACTTGTATCTAGAATGCTAGTTGAGCGGGTAACCTGGGAATGTGATCTTCCAAATCAAAGACTATCAAATTCGTATATGTTGGGTCAATTCCACTTATAGCTTTCAACAGTGCCTTCCGTTGTGCAGGACAAGACTGAAGGACTTCAAGGGCTAACATTACTAAAGGTGCCTGGGAAAGATCTTCAACAATGCTATAGTTCTGGGCTGCACGAGCATGAGGATTGAAAGACAATTTCTGAATGACACCCTTAGGGGGGGGTCACAGAACTGTGTCGAGGCTCCGTCATTCGAGATGAAGAGGACCGTTGGTAGGTGGAGTCGCTGGAGAGGGTTGTACCAAAGCAGGAGGTAAATCGTCAACCTTCTCCTTAGATGGAGTATAATCTTTGGCTCTAGTTGTGAGTGCAACATTATTCTACTTAGAATCACCAGTACACATCAAAACATATGATGTAGTAGAAGAGGATGGTTGTTCATGAATGACCAACTAGGCTTGTTGTTGAGACAATAAGGGTTGGGACAAGATAGCCGATGCAGAGGGTTTTGGGGATCCCTGAAGGAATTTAGTGACCTCGGGACGTCGTGGACAATCCTTCGTGTAGTGATCATCACCACAGATAAGGCAAGGGTATCAAGGTTTGCGCTTATCTCGGTCATCAACAGGGGTAGTTTTAGGTTGCTCTTCTTGATTATTATTTTTTCTCTCCTTATTCTTGCCTCTCCCCTTTTTAGATTTGTTTTTACCGACTGGGGTAGATTGGACAACATTTACCTCAGAAGTTTTGCCGGTGGGAGTGGCAGGAGACGGAGCATTTTGAACATTAGAAGACACAGACTTAGGGTTTGTGCTTGAAACATAATGCGATTGGGCTTGGGTAGTACCAATCACACCGTCAGCTGCATGTGAGGCAGCTGGAGTAGTTGAAGTGATGGAAGCATTAGGATGAGGTAAATCAGGTAATAAATCATAAAGAGTTCCCATTTGTGAATAAATGAGATCAAGATATTGAGCATGAATTATAGCCTTCTCTTCCGTGATGACACCACCCATGGCTATCTCCTTACCTATTTCACTCACAAAAGATTTTGTAAACCATTCCGCCAGCAACTGATCGGGGAGCTCAAGTTTAATGAGACGTCGTCTCCTTTGCCATTCATGGATATGATCGGATATATGAGTGCCTTTACTTTGTTTGAAGGAAGTTAAAATCTCAGTCCCTATATCATAACGGATTGGTAACTAGTAATGCATAAGGAAAGCCATAGCTAAAGTGTTAAAATTAGAGAAGAAACCTCGTGGTAATTCAATATACCACTTCGCAGCAGAACCGGTAAGGGTTTTTTGAAAAAGACGTAATCGAACAGAGTCATCCATCAACGAGTTGGATGAACACCATAGGTGAAAAGTCATAATGTGATTGTTCGGGTCCTCTCCCACTTTACCGTCAAATTTAGGAACGTCTGAAAGAAGCTTAGCTGGCATAGTAGGCCATTGGGGAGAGTGATGAATAGGATCATTTAAAATCCTAGACAAATCTGGCAAATTCAAAGTAGCTAGAAAAGGTAACTGTCGATTCACCTGCGGGTACTGGTGGCTTTGGGGTGGAAGCCCTGTGGGAAAACCAGTAGGACCGTAAGCAGTTTTCCCATGATGGGAAGACCCAGGCTGATTCGGTGGTGGTTGGAGAGGATAGTAGCTTGAGGGATTGTAACCTTGAGTGGGGACATGAGTTTGAGCATTCGTACCCCAAATAGGATTTGGTATACCTGGATATGGTTGGCCTATAGTAGGGACAGGCAACTGCTGCCCCCCAGTGGTTTGAGGAAGATTCTGTATCATCTGATTCCAATATTGGGCCAAAGCAGGAGGTATATTTTTTCCAAAAGGTGGGGTTGGTCCCCCTATCGTAGGCGGAGTTCCAACCATAAATTATGTTCCAATCGAAGATTGAGTAGAAACTGGATTGTGTCTGGTAAGAGGAAATTGAATCATACCACCTTGCCCACCAAAAGGAATCTGCAAGTTGGGTGTAATAGATGGAATAGTGCCACTAAGATTAGGATTTCCAGAAGGAAATTGAGGGAGTGTCGGAATAAAACCGGGAATAGGGTGCCCAGGAAAAGAAGGACCACCAGGAGTGCCGGATGGAGTTTGCGGAGGTGTTGGAACAGAAGAATTCAACAAAGCATTCAACGCATGGTATCCGAGTGGTAGTGTCGGGTTGACATCGGGCGTTCGTTGGGTGTTTATAGGAGCAAGACCAATTGTAGTGAATCTGGTTGGGACACTCGTAGTATTTGCGAGATGGGCCATCTCGGCAGGGAGAGTAAAGTGATAAGTTATAGTCAACGGTATAGTCTCTGTCTCTAAAAACACCAGAGGGTTGATTTCAGAGACTACATGCGAATCAGGACCGAAAAGGGTCCTCCGGAAATCACCTGCAGACCAAAAAGGATCTTGACCTTCGACACCGGGAAAAGGCCCAACGGGTGATCCAGAAGATACAACAACTAATTCTCCGAAAGAATTCAGTCGTGTTAAGCCCTAATATTGGCCCATTACCCCTTAATTGGGGCACATTAGA
>CBVK0100692586.1:0-11099 GCA_900067695.1 Picea abies
GAATGTCGATTAGCATAAAGTGACAATGATTTGTCATGACACCGCAAGGGGTGTAGGCAGCTTTTTGAGAGTAATAAAAAAAAACGGGTTGGCTGCCAACACAACCAACCAATAGTGATGAAATAAATCATAAGTAAATCCATTGGCCCTGGCAACTTTCCTGGGGCCATAGTCACGATTTCCTCTTCCACTTCTGACAAGGAAATTGGTCATAAAAGGAATTCATTATGATAATAGGTAACCAAATTAGATATATGGTGGGTTATAGAAAGAATGGCCTCATATCTATCTGGTTGGGGCTTAGTTAACAAGCTGTTGAAAAAGGAGACTAAATCTTACTCAATGCCCTAAAGGAAGTTGAGCTTGCTACCTTGAGATGATTTAAATGAGTGATGTGATTCACATGTCGACCGTGAATCATAAAATGATGGAATAATCTGGTATTGCATTCCCCTTATTTGAGCCAATGAATTATGTATTTCTATCTCCAAAGAATTTCTTCCTGAAAACATCTTTCTTCAAGTTGATTAGTGACATGTTTTTCTTGGTTGGAGAGATCCTCAGTCCATCATTGTAGGATTTCTTGTTGTTTCAAATCCTCCATTTGTGCTTCCAACTACTTTCAGGCTTGAAAATTATTGCCAAAGACCGGCATATTCCAAGATTTAAGATGCATCTTCAGGGATTTGAACTGTTGTTGGAAACGATACATTAGAATTCCCTGCATAGTGACAGATTCCAACCACCTATTTTATATGTTATTATGGAAATTCTGATGTGTGAGCCGAAACTTTTCAAATATGAAATGTCATTTATAGGCCATACTTATAACTTCAATGTTGAGGCAGATAGGCCAATGATAGAAATCGATTGCTAGAAGGATACAAGCCTCCATCTGGAGCCCCGAAAGAAAGATAGACTCTGAGATGAGGAATATGTCCAGTTGACAAGCTATTTGTTGATTACCCCTCTTCTATTGTTCTAGGTAAAAATATCATTAATGGTATCAATATCAATCAATCTAATATCCTTAATGAAAGAATTGAAGGCTTCACTATCCAAGTCCAACCAGTGCATTCCCCCTTTCTTTTCAACAAGATATAAGATGATATTAAAATCCCTCCCCAATATCCAAAAATGAGATTCAATTAGACTAGCTAAATTTTGAAGAGTTTCAAGAAAATCATATTTCTCATTGATCTATTGCAGACCATAGACACTTATAATGAAACTTGAAGTATTTGCACCTATTTCCATAAATCTATCTATTAGGATTCTTGAAGTGGAACAAAGAATGTCTAATATTAATGTAGAAAAATTCCAGAGAGTAGCTACCCCACCTGCAGGGCCTCTGGCATCTAGGGAAATAGGTTACCCTATTTTCCAAATTCTTTGAATAATAATGTTCAAAGAAGAGCTAGAACATTTCATTTCTTGTAAAAGAAAAATATATGGGGATTCCAAATTTACCTTATTTCGTAAGATCCTTTGTTTTCTCTTACCATTAATGTCACGTATGTTCCAGGAGAAGATTTTCATTGAAAACTAGGAGAAGGAGAAGGCTGAAAAGAATCTGTGATCAATCCATATGCATTTTGACTTGAATTTACCAATATGTCCTCGATTTCCTGGAGCAGTTGGAGGTTAGAATTCCTACCTCTATGCTTGTCATCCCTTGGGTTGTTCTTGGGAATCTTCAACTTATTATTTTTTACTCCAAAAGCTGAGGATGAACCCTTTTATGGGTTTTGGTCGATGGGTTCCTTTACATTTTTATGGAGAGATCGATGCACCCTCTATATGTATTCCAAAGGGATTGATTTAATATCCTAACTGTAGCATACCCCCGACCACCAACAGGTCGGGGAATTCCACTACTCAGACACTTAACTTAGTTCTAACAAAATATTGTAACACCCCAGTATTCAACTAAGCTATGTCACCTAATTTTTTCTCTCTTATATATGTATATACACATACAGGCATACATACATACTGAAATGCATGCAATTAAACATAACAGACAACGTTCTAGCAGAAGCTTCTCATATAAATCATAAGCAAACAGTTTCATTATGTAAATATACTATTTCAGACTGAGTTAACAGTAAGCACAGACATGCAGCGTATACAGGGGTCTACCCTTAAACATACGGACAATTATGCTCACATAAGCAATAAAACCCATAAAATACACATAAATGGAAATGCAGCATATAAATTCTTCACATAAACGGTACTTATCTTCGTGAGAATGTCACCAACTATGTGCAGACCATCCATGAACCTCTTAGCTTTAGACTACACTATTCATCACTCTCAATAGTAAGTCACCCCCGAGCTACGACTAGACTCCACCCGAGAAAGGGATTCCTAACCAAGACAAAGGTTCACGATCAACTGGAACGACTCCTCTCAGGTGTTCACTCAACCATAGCCTACAGCCTCTCCTTCCCCACATGATTGTCATACCCAAGGAAGTGTGCCTCTTATCTACTCAACAGTCCTTCGGTTTCCCCACTTCCCTTCCAAGGCTTTAGCAACAGGCCAGACCGGAAGTCTCAGAGCATTGTAGCTGTAGTTTAGCACCTTCAGGAAATCGATCCTCAACAATTCTCTCACTCGGATAATTTCTCACAGGCCTGACAACCCGCCTCTTCAATCCAGCTCCACGCTGATAGGTACACCAACAAGAAGGGTTATCAATCTGGTCTAGGTACGGTGGTAGGAAGATACGAGGTAGCTCAAGAACTGACTGCATGTATCCTCGATACTGGTTCTCTATTCGAATGAAAAATGGTAAGGTTTTTCCCCTCCACAATGGTCTATCCCCACAAAGGAACTAAGTCTCGGCAATAAGTATCCATGTTTCCAGCTTGACACTTGTCATGTTGGAAGCTGCTCAGATACACGTGTCCCCTACTTTAGGACTTAGGATAAGTTAATTATCCATACTTTATGTTTTTAATAAATATTAATATAATATTTCTTTTCGGCTTTAAGCTCTCTAGCTTATCCCTGTTCTTAACTTTAGGCCCTCCCTTTCCCTATTTGGTTGGAATCTAGTCCCCCTTCTCTTTTATCATGGTCGGTCTGCATGCAGCAATGTATTTTATATTAATCATGAAACATATACAAAATAGGCGCACTGGCCTTTAACATCTAGGCACTCTAGCCTAATTCCAAAACATAAGCATTATGGTTATAATATTGTCTCACCAGCCTATAATGCATATCATATACATAAAGATTCGTTGACCTTAATATTGCGCGCACTTTAGTTACTATGCACGGTATCTGTTGACCTCAAGTTTGCACTCTCTTTAGTTACTACACGTTGTATCCTCTATTTTTAAGGTTGCGCGCACTTTAGTTACTGTGCGCAATATCCAAAAATTTGCACATTACATCACTTTACTGCGCAGTATATGCGCGCATCATGCCATGAAAGGTGTATTACAAAAATGATGTCTAAATAGCTCACTAGCTTAATATACTTTGATTATATTTACATTTGGGTACGGGCGAGGGATATTACAATCCCCTCCCCTTATTTATGCACTATCCTCAGTGCATCATGTACCGATATACAACAAAATTTTCAAGACTTTTCAAAAAGATGTTGGTATTCTGCCTGCATTGCATCCTCATGCTCCCAAGTAGCATCTTCAGGTCCGTACTAGGTCCATTGGACCTTTACAAGCCCTATGGATCGATTCTGGATTTGTTTGATTTTCTGATCCAAAATGCGCACCGGATGCACTTGGAAAGCACCTTCTTGCTCTGCCTAAATAACATTCCAATCAATAACATGATTAGCATCGTGTATGTATTTCTTTAGTAATGATACATGGAATACATTATGAACAGACATAGATGCAGGTAAAGCAATCATATAAGAAACTGGACCAATCCTCTCTAGGATTTCAAATGGTCCACAAAATCTAGCTACCAAATTGGCGCATCAGGGAACTCTTGTTAGCTTTTACTTTCAGGAAAACATGATCACCCACTTTGAATTCTCTGTGGATTCTATTTTTATTAGCATAAATTTTCCATCTGTCTTGGCCAACTTTCAAATTCTGCTTACTTTTTATCATTTGATCCTCCATCTCCTTGAGCAACTCTAGCCCGACTATTGTTCTATCAGCTAGATTATCCCAGCTTACTGGAGTATTCCACCTTCTGTCGTAAATTTCTTCAAATGGGCTCATCTTCAATGATGCCTGATACCCATTGTTGTACACGAATTATACTAAATGTAGGTAGTTTTCCCACTTTGATGGTTTATCCATCACATACATTCTCAACATATCTTCTATCAGTACTCTATTCACCCTCTCTATCTGCCCATCAGTCTCAGGATGGTAAGCTAGACTAAGGTTCAGATTCGTTCTGAATCCTTTGAACAATCCTTTCCAGAAATTCAAAGTGAATTTTGGGTCTCTGTCAGACACAATCATTTTAGGAATTCTCTGCAATCATGCCACTTCCTTCATGAAAATATCAGCAACATCTGTTGCCTTGTGAGTAGTTTTTAGTGGAATAAAATGAGCAGCTTTTGTAAGATTGTCCACCACTACCATAATCAAATCATGTAGCTTGTCTGTTTTGGGCAATCCCATAATAAAATCCATTGTTACCACTTCCCACTTCCATTCAGGAATGGGCAAAGGTTGCAGCAATCCTGCTGGGTGCCTATGCTATGTTTTAACTTTTTGGCATTCCATACACCTAGCGATGTATTCAACAATCTCTCTCTTCATACCTGGCCAAAAGTATTGGCTCTTGATCGCTGCTATGGTTTTCTGATATCCAAGGTTCCCTGCATAAGGAACATTATGCATCTCATGAAAATTACTATGTTTCAAGTCCTGGACATTTGGTACAAAAATTTGGTTCTTGTGCAGCAATATTCCATCTACTCCCAACTTGTAACTGTCCATCTTCTATGGTGTATTACCTTGTTGTAGTTTTACTATCAATTCTTTGTATTGCAGGTCTATATTTGCAGCCTCCAGAATTTTTCTTTTAACATCAGTTTTATACATATTGATGGTTGTAGCATGAATCTCATGCACCCTCATGCTGAGTGCATCCACC
Organism: Picea abies; assembly: GCA_900067695.1. Lineage (NCBI taxonomy): Eukaryota > Viridiplantae > Streptophyta > Pinopsida > Pinales > Pinaceae > Picea > Picea abies. The sequence goes on from CBVK0100692586.1 coordinate 5,104, forward strand.
ACTTTATTTTCTTTCCCTTTGATATGCTTTATATCAAAATCATATTCTCTTAGAAACTCTAACCATCTGCTTTGTCTAGAATTTAGATTTGGCTGATCAAATAAATATTTCAGACCATTGTGGTTTGTTCTTAGTTCAAACCTTTTCCCCATGAGGTAGTGTCTCCATTTCTTCAGGGCATGCACTATGGTTGCCAACTCCAAATCATAAGTGGCATAGTTTCTTTCATCCTCCTTCAACTTCCTTGATTCATAGCATATCACAAATCCATTTTGACTAAGGACTCCACCAAGTCATTCATTACATGCATCTGTGCACATAATGAAATCTTCATTTGGGTCTGCAATCCTTAGTATTGGAGCACTTGTCAATAATTGTTTCAAATGTTGGAAACTCCTTTCACAGTCTGACGTCCACTGAAATTTCACACCCTTTCTTTGCAAGGAAGTGATTGGGTGTGCTATCTGTTATCACTCCAAGAAACCCTTTGTGGTTGTAGACCAAAGGTGCTTGGTAACTTCAAGTCAAAATGTTTTTGTGTTTTGTGTATATGGATCAATGGGATAACTCAATTACAATATGATATACAGACAGTCATGATGGCAATCAAATGAACCAGTGCTCTCAAGGATCAATAATCAGTTGGTAGCTTAAAGTGGGTGAAGAAAAAATTGCTTATAAACCAGTACACAATGTAGGGTCTAATAAACAATGGAGAAACTATTTACCAAGTTATGAGCCAATCAATGAGATAAAAGTCATCTATGTCTAAACAACTCAAATAAAAGTACAGAAAGAAGGTGGAAAAACTGACATCAATAGAGAGAGAAACCTGTGATTTGTATTGGCATCAAAAGGCATGTTTACAATATGGAATTTTTGTATCCAAAGTTGAACCTCTCATTCCTCCAAGACTATAGACTTTATAGTCTTTACATCAAGAAAACAGATCCTATAAAAGAGGATCGAATAATCCTAAAATAGTAATATCAAACGAATTATAAAACAATAGGAATCAGATCCTATGAAAAAGGAATCCAATCATATCCTAATACTAAATCTTTGACAGTTGCCCCTGTGTGTTGGATAGTGACTAAGTCTCCCACTACCTTTAATTGACATCTGGAAATTAATCTGTTCATCCTTCAATTAAAAATAGGATGATCCTTGAGCCTTTTCTTCCTTATATTTGCCTCAAGACTTTGAAGAAGAAGTAGTCTCTACTCATCTTAATGTTAATAATCATTTGGAACTCTTCTCGACAGTTTAATTCTCAAAAAGATTCGAGTTGAGCAAAAAATATTAGCACTCTGCCTAGTTCTGTACTTTCGGTGGCCAAGGAAAATTGTGCAAATTAAAATAGCCACCGAAAAGGAAGGCTTTAGTAGACTTCTTCAAAATATCAGAAATGTAATTCTTTTGGCTTCCTGTCCTTCAATGCTGCTCCTTTGGTTTTTTGCAGCTAATTAGTCTTTCCATGTGTCTTTGATGTTTTGAACATAAGCATCTCAATATCTCTTAAATATAGAACAATGGGGCTTGTTTTTATCAATTTGCTCCATATCTTCAAAATCTTGTCTCTGTGGTTTCACCAGCTAATCCACCTCCATATCTGCTAGTTAGCCGATGAAAGTTTCCTTTCAACGGCTAACTGATTACAATCACACTTATTATTCCGTTGAAAACTCTTTATGCTATGAGCACTTTGTTTGTTTGAAGCCTTGTTTTAGTTATTTGGCATGTCATGTAGCAATGCCACTGTCAGGAGTAATGACTTATACAACAACCGTTTGATGCCCCTCACAGCAAATCGACCCAATGGGGAATACTCAACAAATGTATCAACAACCATAGGTTTGGTTGGTATCATCTTGATAAACCCAACATCTTTCTTCTTTGTCTCTTGAGACATCAAATCGTAAAGTTAAAACCACAAAAATGCCTGGAATAACAATATCACCAAGCCCAAGCATAGAATAAGGTCGGGATGCATCTGCAACTACTGTATCTCCATCTAATTGAGATGTGTCAGTTGAACTTGATTGATCTGAAATCTTAGACTCGTCAAAATTCCAACAATGGCTTGAATTCTCCATTACAAATTCAATGCACGGCTAAAAATCCTATTACGCCAGGAACAATATACAGAAGGGCAGGTTGTGTTTCCTGAAACCAATTCATCACAATGATTGTGAAAATCACGCCTACTGAGTAGCTAATGAATGCACTCCTAAAGTATCACCGTTCTCAAGAAACTTGGGTTTCTTCTCCAATTCCTTGCCAGAATGCCTGTCAACCTTGGTCATGATCTCAACAAACTTGACAGCAATGTGGCAAGTGTGGCAATTGAACTCGGGGGCATAACCATTTCCAATCTGTCCTGGATGATTCATTATAATAACCTGAGTTGTAAAGTTGGCAGCTTCCTTGGCTGGTTCATTCTTGGAATCATATGCCACATAACCATGCTTAAGATTCTTAAAAGTAACATTCTTAACGTTGAATCCCAAATTGTCACCAGGCAGTGCTTCCAACAGAGCTTCATAGTGCATCTTAGCAGACTTGACTTCAATGATCAGCCCAGTAAGAGAAAAGGTAACAATCGTACCTGGCTTTATTACTCCAGTTTCCACATGACCAATCAGGCACAGTGCCAATACCACAAATCTTGTAAATCATTTCCACAAAGCACCAAAAAAATTCTTGAACATCCTTGAAAACCAAAGACCTGAATGAAATATCTGTTAAATCGAGAGGTACATAATGAATATCAGACTGATACAAAGCTTTACATTGATCTGAAAAATGGGTATTTGACTTAGATCTTTGCATATTAGGTGTCTTTGTCTCCAGTAGAAATGACAAACTTAATATGCAACTGTTGGGCAACTTTCCCCATCTGTGCAATGACTTCTGTGTATCAGAATATAAGAACACCATTCATTAAAATGTTGCATGTACCAAAATTTCCTTGACAAGACGCATAGGGCAGAGCAAATGAATGGCAGTGAGGATTTGTGTTTTTCTACTTCTTCTCCATCATAGCTCCAAATGTAACCCGGACTCCACTACACATGGCGCTTGCAAGGCTTGAAACCTTTACATTGTAATCCATGGGCAGCAACTCAACACCTATGTGTTCAAGGTTAAGTAGTGGCATTTAAAAAACAACTTGGAAACCAAACCATGAAGATAGCTTCAGTACTTAAGAAAAATAACCACTCTATACAGAGACAGAGTTCTGACAAACTTCATATAATATTTACACATGTAACATTTGTGAAAGTAATTCTCTTACAGTTGCTTTAGGCAGAAATCTAGAAACTCAATCAAGGTAATTCAACCTTTATGCAACGAACTCTTTCTGGTATATTGAAGACACCTGGGACTTCAATTCTGGGCACTTGGCAGATAACTTTAGAGCTGTATATTTTATATATATGCTTAATGTTGAATCCGATATAAACTAGGAATTTAAAATATACATGTTTCATATATATCAAGGCTTAGTGAAGTGGAAAGAATTCGGTGTTAGCACTTGGCTTTGATCAAATTGTGTAGACTAAGACTTGACATGTGATGTAAACTAGGAACTAGAAGTTTTTCATATGGTTTGGGTCTGAAGTTTTCCCAAAACTTTGGTCAAAACTTGTAAGTCCCAAAAGCCTATAGACTTAGAAATAAAATGAAGTGTGGTCTAGACTTGTAGATTAATGGCTTTATTATGATTTTTGTTTTCCAGGTCATAATGGCAGCTCCAAAGACATGTATGGGAAAAAAATGATCAACAGGAGCTGATATGGAAACTAAAAGTTTAATACACTAGCCAAAGGCTATCAAGGAAAATGAGTGAAACAGAGAGAGAGAGATAAAAATGCTTTCAAAAAAAAAAAACGGTGCGTTTTTTATTGCTAACACTATCTTTCAGAATCCTCCAATGAATCTCCTGTAGTAGCCTGCAAGGCCCATGAATGATCTGACCTCTGTCACATTCTTTGGTGTTGACCATTCTCTAATGGCTTCAATCTTCTCAGGGTCCACTGTTATCCCATCTTTTGAGATGATATGCCCCAAATAATGAATTTTTTTCTGATAAAATGAGCAATTGCTCAATTTGGCATACAATTGATGCACCCTTAATACTTGAAACACCATATTCAAATGATGTTCATGCTCTTCCTCTATCTTAGAGTATATAAGAATGTCATCTAAATAGACAATGACAAACTTGTCTAAATATTCTCGAAAAACACCATTCATTAAGCACATGAAAACAGCTGGTGCATTTGACAACCCAAATGGCACCATTGTGAACTCATAATGGCCATATAACACAGCACGCACTCGCAAGCACGTCCGCTCACAGGATCTTCTCTTCAGCACTGGCCCGAAGAACTCTAAGGCTCTTCTAATTCCCTATCGAGAATTTTGCACCCACAGAAATCTCCATGGGATCTCCTCATTACACTCAGGAGATCGGAACTCGCGACTTCGTGAATCCAATGGTTGAACGTAGGTCTCTCGAATCCCTGAGACCCGACAATAGTCAACGCTGACCCTTTCCTCCTCCTATCAGGACTTCTTCTGTCGCGATTTCGCCACTCGCGATATCAAGAAACTTTTTTTACCGATTCCCAAACCCCGATGCGCCGAAACTCCGATGCGCTCACGGGTTGACCCTTTAATGGTCCTTCACCTCTATCAGTACTTTGGATTTCATGGTATCGCGAATCCTGAGGTAATGGTTTCGGAACTTCTCACTGCGAAACTCCGATGACTCGTGCCACCTGTCCACATCACCGACCCTTGTGGCCCACACAATATCTTTGCCGTCGGGATATCCTGGTTCGCGATTTCACGATTCCCATTGCAATACTATGGAGTTTCACCCTACGAAACCTCGATATGGGAAATTCATCTGTAAATCCAGTGATCCTCGTGACTTGGATCTACGGTCCTGCCCCTCCTGAGATTTGAACCCTGTTGGGGATACTCCGTCGTATCTCCCTTGCACCTCCGCGAGATCTAATGGCTCACAGAGATTCACGAATCCTCCTCGGATAATTCCAACCGTCCGTCCGTTACTCCTTGACAATTTCTGCGAGACGAACCTCATTTCCTTCGTGACAACTAGTTCACCTACACGCAAACTTACGACGCTTGCTTGAACGTTCCACGGCACAAACTCCCTGTGCTTCTCTTTGATGATTACTCTAAGGTCCTATACCTCCTGAGCTTTACCAACCCTGAATTCTTCAGAGAGTCTTGCACGCACTCCTCGGGGAAGACATTCAACCACTTCCAAGTGTTGAATCTTTGACTCTGCGCACTCCTGCAGCAGCAGTCTCTCAACAATTCATTCAAGTTCGCAACCCTAAAGTTTCACCTGGCCTGAGCACTCCTTGCACGGCCCTTGTTCCCAACTGCACCTTTGGGAAATGAGAACAAAAGTTAAACTAACTGAGCTTCAGAGACGCAACCCTGAATTCTTGTCGATGCACTCCTTGCGGACACTTCAACTGCACTCCTTGCAGGAATTCTTACTCAGATAGAGAAACAATTGAAACTCATTCCTTCTTCCTTTCAGACTTCAAACTCAAACATGAAATCATATACATAGCATATAAAAAAAATGTATAACTGGAAGAAAACATTCATGAGCATATCATTCAACATCATTACACAAAGAACAACACAAAACCATGGATTTGAATCAATCTCTTCCTATTAATCCAAATATCTGTACATGGGTGTTCTTACACAGCTCTATGCTTCTCCTATAATCTTCTTCTTCTAACTAACTTACAATGCACAATGAGGGTGTCTATATCTTGTTTCCCTCTTGCGCTCTCAAACAGTCTAATCTAGAATTAAATTCTATCTACCTGCATTAACTACTTTAAATGCCTTCTACCTACTAAGGACGAGAGTTAAAGGCTCAAGGTCCATTGTGAGATCGGAAGAGCGGTTCAGCAGGAATGCCGAGACCGATCTCG
>CBVK0100692587.1:0-11099 GCA_900067695.1 Picea abies
AGAAAAGAGTGGAAATCGAAACACTTTGAAATTCACATATCCATTAACATGAAATGAAGAAAAAATGAGATTCATAAAAAAAAGTGCCATGAAATGTGTGTGTGTATGTGTGTATTCAACATCATCTAAACAATACATTTTAAATGGGTATGGAGAGATACTTCATAACTGTATAACTGTATCCAAAATAAAAAAAACGACATCTCTTGATTCGGAGGAGGTCATATCTTATATGTGGATCCATATTTTTAGGAGTAGTCTATATCTAATTTTTGAAGGTTTTTTTGGTAACTTTTTTGTTTGATTTTGTTGATAATGAATGGTTGAATCTGCATAATTGAGTGGCTAAGTTTGTATAATACTAATGTTTCATGGGTTTTTCCTCGAGCTAAATTCATTTATGCATTAAGAAATGCAATTTAAACAACAAAAATAGCTATTTTATTCAAAATTGCATCGCCAAAAATAAAACTCAAAAAGTAAAACATTTAGCCAACCCCATATCTTTATGGTTAAATTTTATTGTAACTTTTTTTTATATTGGTGTACTTGCCACACTTGGAATTGGTGTACACACCTGCGGAATTTTTTTATTGTAGCCGTATTATTAAATGGGTATGGATTAATTGTAGAGATATAATTAATAATTTTATCTCTAATGAAAAGGGTATCTCTTGATTTTTATATGTGACGTCAAAATTAGAGAGTTGGTAAAGTACATCTCTTGATTTTTATATGTGACGTCAAAATTAGAGAGTTGGTAAAGTACATTATGTTACAGCAAATTCACGGGAATGTCCGCCTAACGAAATTTGTGATGTATTTCAATCAGGTAACTCTATGTTGATTTTGTGATTTCTTTACTAAGGTAGAGTTGTCATCAACGAAAAGTATAAGTCCACCCACCATTGATTTTGTGATTTTTTTTAATAAAATAAAAAGGTATGCTATGTTGAGGATGATCCTATACGCCGACAAAATATAAAATTCCATCTTTGAAAATTGTGGGATATGCCTAATAACAATTATTTTTGGGGCTATGATGTAGTTTAACGTTAAAGAAGTTTAAAATTTTTATATTTTTGGGGTTTTTTTACTATTATTATTATAATCCCATAAATGAATTATGAATTTATTCAAGAATATTAAAAAAACATGCAGAAGTTTCAATTTCTCTACATAGTAGAATGGATAAAAATAATGGGAAAATAGGGAAATTGGAGTATTTTCGTGTAAAGAATTTTCATAGTCATTCATTTAAAACCTAAATTAACTTGCTTTAAAATTAAGCATATAAAAACTATAGAAAATATTTAAAATTTTCAATATTTTAAATTGATTGAGATTTTGGAGAAAAAGGATATCTAAACTTTTGAAGACTTTGGATTTACATGAGACCTTGTAATTATCTGTGATGTACTATGCAATGTTAAATTCAAGGCTAAGTGAATTATAAAAAGGTGTTTGTTCAAGAATTTTATGAGGGTGAAAAGAGACTAATGACAGAAGCGAACAAAATTTATGACAAAAGTGAACCTGACATTTATGGGGATATACTTGCATTATCCCCCTAATCACTCACAATGTGTGTTAGTAGCAAGGCAAATTGCATAGCACATAGAAGCACTTTGTAAAGCAATTAAAGATTCATGTAAGTTTAAATAAGTTATGTAAGTTTAAATAGGTTATGTAAGTGAATTTCATGAAATATTTTATGTAAGTGACTTTGAAAAAATATTTCGTATAAATCTCTTAAACTATGATAAATTTTTACTTTACCTATGATCCAATAAACTATGATGAGCTTTTAAATTAAATCTGATCCAACATATATTATCTTTGATGCAATCCAACATAACTTTATGTTACAATGACACGAACATTTCAAGATGTCACAATTTGACCAACAAATGCCAACATCACAATCTGACGTACAAAACCCACCAACGCAATGTGACGTTCAAAACTCTACATTGTAATGCAACATGTAAAATCCTTCGTTGTAATGTTGCAATGTGACAAACATAGTTACGTTGCAATTTGAAAAACATAATAATGTCGTAATGTGTCGATCATAAATATATGTCGCAATTTGACGAACATATCCATGTTGTCGCATTTTTACAAACATATCATCACATTGCACATATCTTAATGTCATAATGTGAAAAAACTTTCCAAATGTCACAACATATCAAACATAGCCCGTGTGACAATGTGATGTACACAACTCAATTTTGCAATGTGATGATCAGAAGAAGATGTCACAATGTGACGAACATAGCCCTATCGTCGCATTTTGAAGAACATATCATCATTTCACAATGTGCTACACATATCATAATGTCACAATGTTGAAAACATTTCCAAACATCATAATGCGTTGAACATAACACCTTGTCACAATGTGATGTATGCAACTCAATGATGCAATGTGATGGTCATAAATACATGTCGCAATGTGACAAACATAGCCCTTTTGTCACATTTTGATTAACATTTCATCACGTCACAATGTGGCGCACATATCCTAATGTCACAATATGACAAACATTTCCAAATGTCACAATGTGTCAAACATAACCCCTTTTCGCAATGTGATTTACATAACTCAATGTCACAATGTGATGAACATATCCATATCATCACATTTTGACGAACATATCATCACACCACAATGTGACACGCATATCTTAATGTTACAATGTGACACAGATTTCCAAACTTCGCAATGTGTTGAACATAAACCCTTGTCACAATGTGATGTATAGAACTCAATGTCACAATTTAAAAAACTTAGCCTAACACTGCAATGAGATGAACATTTATCGATGTTGCAATGTGATGAACATAACCCACATTGCAACATCGAGAAATGGATCATATAGGTAGCTAGTGGTAGATGGATCATAAGAAATCCCTCGTGAGGTGAGATGATACGCACTTTGCCAAGAACCTAATACAACATTTTTCCCTAAAAAATTGTTGAGACGACATTAGTAGGCCCCATGTTAACTGCCTCGCAGTTGGAATCACACTGCCATGCACGCAAGAGGTAGGAAAAAAATCAATCAAATTGTCCATCATGAACATGAACTGAATCATTGAGATGCTTTTCAACAGGTGATGCACACTGCAAAGCCTTTGTACCGGATGTTGGACTCGAGTAAGGACTGACATGTTCGGTATTTTTCTATAATGACTTAGTAATGCTCCGTAATTTAGGGCTCTAAACATTTTGTATGAGTCATAATATCTTTTAGACTTTCTTAACCTTAAAATCAAGTTTGTACTGCAATGGTCGTGACCTTGTGCATTTCTGCAAGCACTTGAATACATCGCACTCATAGTACAGTTGGCTTTTCTAGAAAACAAAACAATATAGTAGTTTAAACGTTCTACCTTTTTGTTGTTTTTGGGTGGCTTTTTCTATTTGATTTTACCCAAAATTTGGTGAAGAATAGTTGGATCTGTGGCTAAGTTTATATAATCCAAGTTCTTCAAAGATTTTTCAACAAGATTAATCTATTTATACATTTAGAAATACAATTTAAACAACAGAACATAACGATTTTGTCCAGATTTACATGACCAAATTCTAGCTAAAAAACCCAAAAAAATAGAAGATTTAACAAACGTACAATGATAACGCAAGCGTTGTTGAAATGCTCTCGACCATACATCACCCATGGCTCAGTAATCCCTACCTTCATAGTAGGTACTAAAGAATTCGATTAATCGTTGACTTATTATTATTTAGCTTAAGAGTAATCTCAACTTTCATTGAAAGCGTTTAATGGATGTCAATTGATTTTTAATCATGTGCAACAATATTATATTACTTATATATACTTTGCAAAGGGCTCGAAAAAATAGGAGTGTTTTGGCTAACTAGGAGTGGAAGAAGCATTCTCATGAATTAATGGTCTCATATCATTTTACTCAATATCCTCGCACCATTTTATATGTTTTAGAAAAAACTTAATATAATAATGCTATTATTTTTGCAATGTAGAAATTTCGATAGATACACTGGGTTGAAGCAAATTGTGATGCAATGTCTTCTAGTGCAATAAGTAATAGAAATTTTAGATTGAGTGTTATAGTAATAATCTCATCCAATATCCTTGCTAGTTAAATCAAGATAAGAGAAGCATATCCAATTGTATTAGATGCATTCGCATGCTTGCGATAAGCAATAGCAATTTTCTTGCTCAATATTTATGCTAATGGAAAATTAAGATTAGAGAAGCATATTCAATTGTATTAGACGAATTCACATGCATGGATTTCAGAGATATACAATCACCACCTAGATATTATTTGTTATATGCAAACACTACCTTTTTTCTAGCTCCATACTCTGACCTGGGCTTCTTCAATACCTTCATAGGTATATAGAAAGAACCATTTCAAAACATATTTAAGCATTGGTTTCTTCATAGGAGCGACTTCAATTTATATTAGAACGACTTGGTATAACCATGTCCCCACATAGATTGAAAAGATAAGTGCAACCCATCAACTAAGACTATTAGCAAATGGAGCGAACTCCTCAATACATCCTAACAAACTACATAAGTTATTTCCTATTAGACTAGACATATTCCTCAATACGATGCATCCTATATATGTATTTTTTACCCAACTATATATGTTATTGCCTATTGTATAGGGATTGGACAACGATGTTATGGTGCATATGCACATGCTCTCAATGGAAAAATAGTAAACAACAACCTCAATTCTTGTAAGAAACTACACAATAACCCACATAGCTTACTCATAGAACTGGTAGGGTTTACTAGTAACTATTATACAAAGTTCTAGTTGGTTGTTAATGAAGGGATGTAATCTCAAAATACAATCCATGATAGAATTCCTCAAAGCACTTCCTTCATCATCCATTGCCTACAAAAGTGGAAAATCAACACAAATGTGAAGGATGTTTATGGCATAGAGTTCTTTATTCTAGGGTCCAAATCTCCCTAAACCCTTAAGTGGATATATTACTATGTATTGTTACATATCAAGGTCATTATTAGTAAATAAGGTCTGTGTAGTAGTGTGAAACAAATTATTGTAAGAAGGCTTACTAAACAGTTTCACCTACTAGAAACTTCATTCTCTATAATGTTTTAGGGGATAGGAAGTACTATATAAAGATGTAGTAACATTGTAAAATATGTCTTGGAAATCAATTGTAATACGAGCTTTTCTTTATTGGAGGTTTCCCCCTTGAAGAGGCAAATGAACATTGCTTCCATATCTTAATAAAGGTGTAATATTATGGTTCATATTGTCCATTATGTTTTCAATTATATTTCTTTTTGCAATACACTTGAGTAATATTGGTAATGCTCGCTTTGAAAATTTCTATTTGGCACATCACAAGTGGTATTAGAACACTTTCTTGGCACAAATTTTAGAGCAACGTTTTTTAAGCTAGATATAAGTTTTGGCGTCTATAAATAACAAAAGGATCGATTGTTAAGTGGGTAAACCTATGATCAAGGAAGCATACACGTAGGAAAAACAAGAGGTTTCACCTGGTTGGAAACCCTTGTAACCCATGTTTTTCCCCTTTTAGTAGTACCACATTAGACATCATATGTATACAGAGTTCACTTCCATGTACCCTCAGGTATATCGGATTCTCTGTAGGTGTCCTAAAGCTAGCCTTAGATAATTTTCTTGACTTCCTAACTGTTATAGTGGCACGGAGAACAACACTTCAGAATATTACTCTTTAGTATCTAGTTAATCATGTAGTATGGCTAAGGGTACTGTCAAACCTCCTTGGTTTGAAAATTCAGATATTGTTTCGAGTAACATTGTTGGACCTCACAAGTGTAGAAGAGAGATATAGCATAGGGAATTCCCTTGTCCTTAGGAGCCTTTAAGCCCCACGCACTGTCAATCCATAAAACTTCTAAAAATAGGGGTTGTGTTGAAATTTTGAACATTCAAGTTACTAGAAACGCTACCTCCTACTTCCATTTCAGGAAATTCCTACAAAAACTTCAATATTAATAATTTGAACATTTTGTCAACGCAATATTCTTCATATGGGAGTATAACTCTACAGGAGTTATTAAAAAAGAGAGAGTATAAACTGCACCCACTAGTACCCTTATTTGCGACCTATATCAATAGAATCCATGTGTTTTGTTGATTGGAGTGCACCCCCTCGTCTATAATCATTTTTTTTATGTGGACCTACTTGCCCCATTACCGTTTTTGTATCTCAATAGCTCCAAAAATTAACACCGATCACAAGTCTCATACAAATGTCCAATAAGTATTTTTGTGTAGACCTGCCAACCCTATTAGATTGCACCCATATCCCTTTCCACGCCCTTCAATCATTGTTTTTCTTGTGCACCCCATCTAGAAGGAAACCTAAAACTAAGATTATGGAAACCATTGCTAGCTTGGAAAATTTATGTGATGACTTGTTGATGGGTGTTCTATATGCACTAAATCCCTCAATTAAATTGTCAACCTAGGGTAAGTAAACTTAGAGTTGTAGCACTGTATGTGCCAAGGAAGAAAATCTAGAGGAAGTATTATCTAACTGAGGAGATGGTCTATCTAAGGGTTAATCTATTTAAGCAATGACTCTTTCAATTTTTATCAATTAACAAACACTATTAATGAACTTGAACTATTTACCCTAAGCAACTTCAATCAATGAATCGATGGATTATTCCTAAAGAAGCAAATCAAACCCTACTTTGAAAAAATTAATCTATTCAACCTAATGAGAAACAACAAGTAAATTACTTTGATCTTTTATCTTTAATCAAGTAAGAAATCAAACAACTAAACAACTAACCTATCAAAATTATTCAGCAAGTAAACTCTATTCTTAAAACAAATCTATTCAGCAAGTAAACTCTATTCTTAAAACAAATCTATTCAGTAAGTAAACTATATTTTTAAAACAAAAATCATAATCATTTCTATTTTGCAAAGGAGAAATTTTAACCTACTTAAAAAGAAGCATCATGATTGTGTTAAAAAATTAATCAAAATTATTCTTAATTTCCAATAACAGGAAATTCAAAGATGATGATTATGTCTTCGGTGCCTAATAACATCACGATGGCATCTGATTATTAATGATGGATCAAGAGGGATTAATTCAATGTTGACTTCTACAAAGAAATGAAAGGTGTGAATCAAGCAATCTAACGAAACCTTTGCCATGATAGAGGAAACATTAAATATCCTGAAAAATCCATGTGATCTCTAAATTTTATGCATCAATCATCGATGATTAAAAACACTCTTATACTAATTCAAACACACTCTTATGCTAACTCAAGTAAATTTGAAAGATTATAAACTTATGACTAAAATCTTAATTCAAATTCAAACTTCTAATTAAAATTGCAATTCAAATCTAGAACTAACATTTCATAAATTAAACTAAGCTAATCCTATTATTAAAAACTCAGATTTCAAACTAGAATGCTTGTAAAAACATAATCCAAAATCTACTTCTATCCTAACATGCTAAAACAATATTGATAAATGAAATAGATCTATGAAAGCATAAATAAACTGAGAATTAAATCAACTAATAAAACTTGCAATTATTTATCCATCAAAGCTGCAAAAGAAACTCTATCTAAACTAATCCTCTGTTTTAACTTGTAGAAATCCATTTAACACTTTAAAACACCATCTAAGTTAGTATCTGGCAAGCCAGTCACTAAGAAATAAAAGACACAACATAACAAATAACCATCTTCTATAAGAAACCTGCAAAAGAGAAATTAAACAATTAAATTGTAAACAACAAACACAGTATTAAAATTACAAAATACATATAACAAATAAATGAAACGAATTATAAAAACACACGATCTATCTATCTTAATTAATCACCCAGACCACTGGTGGGCCCCCTAGAAGGTCGTGGCTACTCCTCAATAGCAAATCACAAGCTCAAATCAACACGATTTTGTCATTAACTTAAACAATGTAGTTTGAACATAAGTTTGCAAATACGTCTCAATTACACAATGAAAATGTCTTCTTAAAATTTTGTCTTGTGATCTGGACACTACTGGTCGTATTTATAGTGATTACAGTTCGAGAGGTCGACCACCTCTAAAAATGACAACTTCCATTAAATGCACTCTAATAGATTTGGCTTCTAGAAAGTGAATGAGCCACTCATCGATTGGCATAACTGCCTAATCTAAGATTTCATGAGCTCTATAGCTGGAGGCCACGAGGGGGCACAAAACCCAGATCATTAATTCTCCTAACATAGGCATCCAATGCGCCAACCGCCAACTCTCTTGCACTCTAAGTGTTGGATCACGTGTCGGATGGAGTGTCAGATCGCGTACCGAGTGGGGTGTTGGATGGACTGTCAAACGAGCTACCGGATGGAGGATCGGACTACGAATTTAGCCATGTTACACATAGATCACACATTAGATCCTTATAAAAAACAAATCGAATCGAATTTAACTCAAACCCATTACAAAACATTGATTTCACCTACATGTTATAAATCCATGCTGAATTGATACAAAATCCTTTGAAAACTTCTTCAAAATGGTTAATAACACATATAATACTGGTGCAAAAAGGATTCAATCATCACCACAAAACAATCAAAATATGAGCCCAACACTTGCAAACCAAATTTGCATAATCCCAAGCTATTACTGATCAAAACTTTGCTACAGATAATGACCAACTTGCTATAATTAATGCCAAGCTCACTAAACTAGACATAGTACTGAACCAACTGTCTGATTTGTTTGCTAAACTTTTGGCCAATCAATCCCAAGAACAACCTTTCCCCCAAGAGGGTGTTGAATCGTCCCATTCCATGGGATTTCACTCTAACACCCTTGTTTGTGATCTACGCCTTCCTAAAGTGGACGTGAAAAGATTTAATGGCTTTGACCCCACTAGTTTGATTACTCAAATGGAACACTAATTTTCATTGCATGGCATCACTGATGATTTAATGAAATGTTGTGTCAATGTATTGTATTTAGACCCTAAGTGGTGGCAATGGCGTAAGAATTCCCATAGAGTTTATATTGCTTGGACACAATTTTTCATTGAAATTTATGAATGTTTTGAACTTGATACTCATCTTTTTTTATGCTTGACCAAGCTTAAAAAATCGGGTATATTGACGATTACATCTCTTCTTTTAAGCAACTTTGTTTCCACATTGAAGTTATATCCAATACTTTTTTCTAAGAATTATTTATTAATGGTATGAAGGAAGAAATCCATGCTCAAATCTTAATGGATTTCCCTACCACTTGGCTTGAAGCCACTCAACAAGAAAGGGAAGCACAATAGGTGTTCAATGCTCAAATTTAAAAAAAAATATATAGTATTTTTGATCCCCATCCCATCAATCCCTCTCCTCCCTCTCCTCCTATCAAGATCCACAAATTAACCCATGCTGAAATGGCGGAACATCAACTTAACGACCTTTGTTACAATTGTGATGAAAACTATTTTCCTAGGCACACATGTAAGGAGAAAAAACATTTTATGGTCATTTCAAGGACATTTTAGAAGATGATGGTAATTCTCACCCTCAAGAACATATGCCTTAGCTAGATGATGACATTCGTTCCTTTGATCAACCAGATGTGGAACCTAAAATATCTTCACATGCATTGATTGGTATTTCATCTCCCCAAACCCTTAAATTAATTGGCTACAACAACCATCGTAAATTTATTATCCTAATTGACAGTGGTAGCACCCACAACTTTATTCACCAATGGGTTGCCCAGGAGACGCATTGCTATATGTAGTGAACAACTTTTAAATCATGATTGTTAATGGAGGTTCTACGAAATGTGGCGATTGTCATGAAAATGTGTGCCTTTAAATTGGTGACTATATCTTGAAATCCCACATCATAGTTACCCACTTAATGAGAACTATGGCCCAAAAAACCTATTTTTTCAAGAAAAAACACCAAAACCAACCCCCATTTCAAAAGGTGGTGCTACCACTAGCACCATTTTTGGGGGGTAGTTAAAATTATGAATTCACTGAAATCGTGGCCTTGACAATCAATACCATTGCAAAAAAATGACCCTTATAAAAAAAGTGGTGTTCATAACATCACCAAAAAAAAATTTGGAGTTAAAATTACAACTTAACTAGAACCGTGACATTAACAACTAGTACCATAGCAAATAAAAACATTAAAATATGCTCCTAAATCATAAACTTGAAAAACTATTTATTATTATTTTATTTTATTCTCTAAATTCATGTGAAAAGGCGAAAGAAAAAAAAACTCAATAAAATAACACTCTTTTAAAAAAAATGCATAACACAATATATAAAAATTAAAATTAAAAAATATATAAAAATAGATATAACACTTGAATTTTTTTTTAAAAGGACATGTAAAAAAAAAATGAAAAAAAACACATGAAAAACGATTTTTTTTACGATTTTTTTTAATTTTTTATTCTAAAACTAATCTAAAAGAAGAGAAAAAATCATAGTTGCACGGGAACGTCTTCCGACATTTCCAACATCTATAACATCTATGAAACTTGTTCCCGAAGTTTCGGGAGCTTGAGAACTAGTAGGGAACGTCCCCAATTGATTGGAAATTGTTTTGGGAACTTGGGAGCTTCAACATCAAGAAAATGGAAGCTTTAGAACTAGTTTCCTAAATAGAGAATTTTAAATTAAAATTCTCTTAAATTAAAATGTAAATATTTTTATTCCATTATTAAAAATACATAATTTATTACAAATATTTTCATTATATTTATTTAAAATACCACTATAAAGCAAAGACATATTATTTTAAAAATGATTGAAAAAAAAAATAATACTAAATGTGGATGTGAAAAAATTTCAATGCATGTGTGTTTAGCCTAGACTAAACATGAAAGTAGAATAAATCAATACCTTTGTTGTTGCTATTAACCAACCATATCATTGACTTTTATTGTATTTCCATATTATAAGAGTAGCAATATTTAGTTTTTTTTAATACAAGAAAAATGTTTGAAATTTATATATGTAAAGTTTAATTTTTAAAAGATGTTAAAACTTTATATATGTATTTTCAA
>CBVK0100692588.1:0-11099 GCA_900067695.1 Picea abies
AAGCGACATTGACCAATCAGAGGGTGCCATGTGGCAGACTCTAACTGGGCCACATCACCTGACTATACACCTAGTTAGCTGCCCTGTCATCATGCCATGTCACCACCATACTGCCACCTGTCAACCTGCCATGTCAACACCATACAATTCACGTGTTAGTCCGTATAGTGCACATGTCATCCATATAGTTCCACATGTCATCCTTCTAGTGACGCCACATGACACCTCCTTTTTCCCTTTTTCCTTGTTTTTCCAAAATGTCAGAAGACCATATCTTTCTCATACAATGTTCATTTGATCCTGTTCAAGTTGCGTTGGAAATCTCTCACCAAGGTTTAATATGGAGTCATTTTCATCAACATTTGAGACTGCCAATTTTTGAGCATTCTTAAATCCACCTAGATCACTCGCTTCAGTTATGAAGTGGAAGATGCATTAGATGGATGTGAAGACAACATATCTCAACAATGTGATTGAGGAGGAGGTATACACAGAACAACCTCAAGGCTTTGAGGTACATGGGAGGAAAACACATGTGTGCAGGTTCAACCTCAAGGCTTTGAGGTACATGGGAGGAAAACACATGTGTGCAGGTTGAAGAAGGCATTATATGGACTCAAGTAGGCACTTAGGGCATGGTAGTCAAGGATTGACGGGTATTTGAAAAGCTTGGGATTTTCCAAGAGTGATGCAGATCCCAACCTATATCTCCTATAGGTTGGTAAGGATCCTTTCATATTGGTGTTATATGTCGATGATTTGTTTCTCATATGAGCCGAAAATCTCATTACCGGGTGTAAAAAGGAATTGGCCTCAGAGTTCAAGATGAAGGATATTGGATTGATGCATTACTTCTTGGGATTAGAGGTGTCACAACAACTAGGCGAGATCTTCCTCGGACATGAGAAGTATGTAGCTGAGATATTAAAGAGATTCGGGATGATGGACTGTAAGTCCATGCTGACACCTATGACCACCAACCTTAATACACAGGGGGCATCGGATTCAAACTTGGTGGAACCCATGATGTACATGAGGTTGATTGGGTCATTGATGTATTTGGTTAATACTAGACTAGATATCTGTTTTGTTGTCAACACCTTGAGTCAGTTCATGGTAGAGCCGATGCAAGTGCATTGGGTTGCAACAAAACATGTGCTCAGGTACCTTCGAGGTACAATTGGATTTGGTTTGAGATATGTTGGAGATGATGGAGTGAGGCTGCATGGATATTTAGACTCATATTGGGCAGGTAGTGCAGTTGATAGGAAGAACACTTTTTGTGGTTGTTTCATCCTAGGATCAATAGTGGTTTCCTTGTATATCAAGAAACAAACTTCCATGGCACTTAGCTCAGTAGAGGCAGAGTATATGGCAACCAATTTGGTGAGTTGTGAGGCTATCTGACAAGCTTCTTGTAGGTTTATTTGGTCAAGAGTTGGAGCCCACCGTGATTCACTGCGACAAACAGATTTGTATCAAGCTCTCAGAGAACCCAATGTTTCACGACATGTCAAAAAAAATTGAGATCGTATACCACTTCATCAGAGACATAGTGCAGAAGGGAGCAATGAAGCTCTAACACATTTCCACATATAAGTAGATTGTAGATATTTTCACCAAACCACTAGTGAAGGGGAAGTTTGTCTACTTCAGATACAAACTAGGAGTGGAGGAAAATACCTCTCTCGCTAAGAGGGAGTGCTGATTTGTTGTAACTTGCAGAGGCATTCCCACTAGAGGCCAAGGTTTCATACATGTGGGTATATTTGTTGGCACCATATTAGCTTATTGTTTTAGTGAAATCTGTCTTGAAATGAGGCTAGGGCCTCATGGGAAAGTTGATGGGCTTTGTGGGCTTGTGTAGGGGTTTCATACCCACAAAGAAGGATAAAATACTCTAGTTAATTGATGAGTTTAGGAAGGGCTCCTAAACTCACTCATTGGACTTCTATAAAAGGAGAGGAGGAGATTGTAAAATCTTATTGTGACATTATAGAGTTAGCATGAGTGAGTAAGCACTTGTGCTAGGAGGATGGATATTTCAACAATGAAATTTCTGCACTTAGGCAATTTGGCCTAGGGTTTTATGGTCTTTCTATCTTTTTCTTGGTAGGGAAAGAATCCACACGTGTGGAGGAGAAGGCTGCAACTAAAGAGGTGAGAGGCCACGTGTGGAGGAGAGGAGCAATTGAAGACAACAGACCAGACGTGTGGTACAAACAAAATGTGCGGACCATACATGTTCGTACAACAAGAAAATAGGTCGCATGTGTGAGATAGGTTGGCTGCACATGTGGGAAAATTTTGGGTAGGTTTCTGGCCTCACATGTGAAGGAATTTTGGCTGTAGCAGGCCCGTACAGGATGATGTTAGTATCCGTACGATTTATGTTAAAAGACCATACAGGTGACTTGAGGCAGGTTTGCTGGTTGAAAATTCTTCCGGGTATTTTTGCTGAGTTGGTTGCTAAATTTTTGAATTTATGAGGACATGTTTTGTCCTCTGTTTTGGTGATTTTCTGGTTGTGAAGAAGGACGATTTTGCCTTCAGAAAGTTTCTAAAATTAATATTTACAGAGTAGAAAATTTGTGTTTCAAATGTGTAAATGATTTATCTCATATCTTGATGTTTCCGCTGTTATAAATTTTCTGTCATAATTTCAATGTAAAATTGTTCAATGATAACAACTAGGGTTTACTGTTGAATCACTAGGAAGCAATTTTCAAATCTAAAATTAGTCACATAGAGTTGCATGTGAAAATTGACACTTCACCCTTCACTTCAAGTGTTGAGTCCTTGTCCTTCGTTGTATGTCTTGACTCCGACTAACCTCGCCCATATATATGCCTCAACTCGCCCCAATGGTTGTGTCTGTTTGGCTTGACTCAACCTGTCCCTTAGTGGGCGGTTGAGCTAACTCAACTTTACCGTATGTGTGTGCTCGAGGTAATTCATCGCTCCTCTCCACACGGGGTCGCGTCGACTCGCTCGTTCCTCCCCATATGCTGTGCGATTTTCCAGTCCATGTATGACCGCCTATCCGCCTATGGTTCGGTCTTCCCGTGAGCTTCGTGCCTATACAAATATGGGGCATTCTCATCTCCGCTTGACAACTCAAAAAATCCAAGTCTCACATTCATACCAATGCATTTTTCTGATGGGACGGAGGTGCTTTGCGCACCTTCTCCTGAAGGCTTTACACTTCTAATGAAAATATTTAAAAAATATTTGATGATTTGAAGGAAACAAATCAAGAGTTTCATAAGAGACTTGGAAATGACCAAGTTGCAAAAGGACAGAAGAAAAAAATGATCAATTTTACAAGTTGATTTTTTTTAGTCTAGTGTTTATTAAGGAGGTTAAGAACCTACAACAAGGAAATATGAATAAATGGAAGAAAGACAAAGATGATTCAAAGGAAGAATTGACAAAGAAAGATGAAGAAATCAAAAGATTGTGTAATCATAATCAATACCTTTTGAAATAAAGTTAAAAATGCGAAAATGTATCGATAGGAGGCAAAATCAAACATCATAAATAAATAGATGCTTAAAAAAATTGGAGAGAGTTTGTGGTATGATATGTTGAAATATACGCTTTGCATATTCCTTTAAATCATCATAACTCCAAGTAAAAATGTCCTGAAATTCTTTGAAATGCTGAGTATATTGATCAATTTATTCAATAGTGCAACTGGTACCCAGATTTATGTATTTTGGATAATCAAAAGTGCCAATATTTATCTTTTGTGTTTCTTGAACCTTTGAGACAGACAATTCTTCTCTTGGATTTGGAATCTTTGTTTGGTTATCTCTTGTAAAAAGGGATTCCAAACTGACACGACTCTTGGGATTAAGTTTAGGGTTTTGGTCATGAAATTCCTTCTGAGGATTTTGATTTTCTTCTGAAGCATTCAAAATCATTGAGTAATTATCAATAAAGAAGTGTACAACATGCTCATCATTTTCAAATATTCTTGATTATCAGGTATTGAAAGATGGAAAATCGTCTTTATATGAAAAGTACTATGACTATGAGAATCCTTTGTATTAGATAGAGATGCAGCTACTACCCACAAATTTTCTCTTTGATTCTTTTCTCTAGGAATGAAATAGATATTTAAAGAATTAAAAGAATCCATGAGTTCAAAAACTCTTCTTGCATAATGCTTTAGTTTCTCTTTCTTGATTCTATACTTCTTCCTAATATGATTGATAACCATCTCTGACTCACCAATAACTATTGGATTTTCAAATTTCATCTAAAGGGCAAGGATCATCCCTTGAATTAATGCCTCATACTCTACTTCATTATTAGTACATGAAAATTCTGATGTTATAGCATGTGGATAGATACTGGATTCAGGGATTTTAAAAATGATACCAGCTCCATTTCCAGATTTGGAACAAGCTCCATCAAATGACATCTTCTAAAATCCTTGGAAAGAGTTTTCTTCATCATGCTTAGGAAAACTTGTTTGTTCAGTACTAAAGATAACATAATTTCCAATTCCAACATCAACATAATTTTTCATTACTTCATTTTCCTTTGTCCTAAATGATATGGGATTTCTATGCTCTCAAGGAACTTTAATCATAGTTCCATCTTTATTTGGAAGCATCGTGCAACTTCCATCATTCACGATATATCCTCCAATTAATGAACGCCAATCTCTTCCCAACACAATGCCATATGCTGGAGGCAAATAAACAACTATAATAGTGAATATTGTGGTGATATGAGGGGCTGCAATTATCCATGCACAAGAATATTCTATTTCACCATAGGCTGGGACCTTTCCTAAAAATATGGCATATATGATTTCACCAATTTCATAATACCTTGTGCATTCCATTCCAACTACTTCCATCATTGATAGTGGCATGATGTTGTTAGTGTCTCCACTATCAACCAGACAATTATGTAATGTGAAATCATGATTTTCTATGGTTATGTAAAATGGTGGGACCTTACCCCTTGGATTTACTAATGACACATTATTTTGTTGCCTTGCATTCATATGAGCTTCTTCTATCCTTGAATTTGTGTCATCCAATATCTTCAAAATATTTTCTCTTTGTTGAGGTATCTTAACCACTTCCATAAATGGTAAGGTAATTCTATGCTTGGATAGTTCATCAACCATATTGTAATTCATTTGTAGTGGAGTCTTTATTTGATTAACAACTGGTTGTTGTTTTGTCGTCTTTGGACCATTAAGTTTTGTCTTTTATTTTTTTGGTTTGTTCTTTGGTCTTGAATTTATTTGCTTGAGTCCTTGTTTGGAAAACATTATCTTGTGCAAATTCTAAATCTTCGTCTTCATAAAAAATATGAAAAGATGATGACCCTTCGTCCATTTGTATTGATTCTAACACTTGATCTTGGAATCTTTCAAAATTCTCATTTTCTATTACTTCTTCTAACACAACAACATTTGGATTCAAAACTCTAGGTGCTCTTGGTCTGTGTTCTTCAACTCTTTCATTTCTTGTTCTTTGATCTTACAATGGAGTTATATGTTTGGATTGGGTGGAACAATATTCTCACCTCTCCTAAGTCTAGTGATTTCATTATGCATTTGTCTAATTGTCCTGCTCATTTTTTTTTTTTTATTTCTATCTTTTGTCTTGTTTCTTGGACGACTCCAAGATCATTTCCGACATTTGGGGGAACACCTTGGAGAATTCCTCCACCAATTCCTCGATTCTCAAAACTTCTTGAAGTAGATGTTCCTTGAGGTGATATGGACAAACCATACATTTGTATTTTTATTTCTCCAAGGATGATTTCAGTATCAACATTGATCTCTAGCATGTATTCTTTCATCTCTTTTGCATTCTAGATAGCCCCATGTAGGCCATTTATTTGTCAAGATTTGATTGCATAATTCACATTTGCAGGCATTGCATTCTTATAACATCCAAATATAACATGATCATTAGGTCGTTGTTCTTCATGGATTTGATTTAAAGTTTTTAAGAATCACAACTTGAAATCCCTAATTCTTTCTCTCATTTTTAGATGAATCTAAGTAAATTGAGTAAGGAGAGTATGGTATACAACATGAGGTGCATACATGGTGCATAGATGAATAAAGCACGATGACATTCCCATCACAATATTAATCAAGATAGAACACAATATTCAAGGAAGAAAAACAAGAAAATATGAACCACATATGACAAAGAACTTTAAATGATCATTTCATTAGGCATAAATAAGATTTTGATAGGCATACATTTGAAATCTCATGCTTAAATCAAAGTCTTTGAGATTACAGTAATGTTATGTACCAAAATAGTTCTCTGGGAACCTAAAAAATAATATACATATTTAAAAATAACAAATTAAAGTCTTGAAATACAAATTAAAGTTTTGTGTTTGTCCTTCAAAGAAAACTGGGATGGGGCTTCCACGGACCATGAAATGAAAAGACTTGGATGACACAAGAAAAACAATCATGGATCAGTTGGGGTTTCACAGATTATTGGGAAATGGAAGGAAATATGACAAATGACTATAGAGGAAAGGTAATAAGGACAAGAATAGGGTTGTTACTTGACTTACTATGATGGAAATTCATATGAATGTTTACTTGTTTGCTGGGACCTCTTTTGTAGGTGTTTGTTGTGGTGGAGGTGGCATAACTGCTGCAACTATTTCTTGTTGATCTGGCTCGATGATCATGATTAGGGATTTTCTTAGCCACTCCTCTATGTATTCTTTCATGGGGGCCACCGTGATATCATGTTTAGTCCTTATTTTGAACAAGTCATTCTCCATCTCTCTTAGGTCCGTTCCTAATTGGTGCAACATGTCATCTACCTCATCATTTATGTTGATGTATCTGACTAGCTACCTTTCAATTTCTTCCTCGGAGAATTCTATTGAATCAACGAACTCACTCACCCATGCAACTTTTAATATATCAAGTTGTTCTAATAATGGTTCTTTAGATGAAAGTATTGTATCCATTAGTAGAATTGGCCCATAGAGTTCCTTTGAGATCAACAAGCTTAAAGAAAAGGTCACCTCTTTTGTTCTTCCCAACATCTAATTTCTTTATTATTTCTCTTAAAATTTTAATCATCTTCAACCAACAAGCATTCATTTGTTTCATCTAGATGTTTGAAGGAAGACTTTTTTCTCTTATGTAGATATCACTTAGAATTGAAACTTTGGCTGAAAATGTTCCCACAAAGTGGATGTAAAAACCGTCGTCATTTTCCAGATCTTTTTGAAGATATTATTTGAAATTTTTAATCCTCGTAGAAAAGTTGGTGGAGCTTTATGCAGTTCCCAGATTTCTTGGATCAAATCTTTTATTTTTTGTATCTTGTCTCCAACATATTTTCTTACTACTAACAACAGACTAGATGAGCCTTTCCACTTGTTGCTTCTTTTTGGAATATCTTCTAAGGTGAGTGTTGGTTGAACTGAGTTTAATGATTAATCAAACAATGGTCTTGGAATTAGAGCTACTTCCAATTCCTTTATTTTTTCCTTTAAAATTAAATTTTCCCTTTCAATGTTACTAATTCCTTTATTTTTTCCTTTAAAATTAAATTTTCCCTTTCAATGTTACTGTCAAAATTCCTTCAATGCATTGTTGGTTGCTTCATGAAATTGTACAATGGATCAACCCCATTAAAATCTATCTTTGATTTTCATTTCTCAGACATTTTCTTGTTTTTCGTATTTACCTTTTCAATTAACAATTTTTTAGAACTTATATTGTAGGTCGCATGGTGCAAGGTTACAAAATATTCTTCAAATATTTTTGGGTCCTTGTCACCGCCATCATCTGAACTTCCGATAGTGTTTTCCTTATCTCCAAACCATCTCTCCTAGTTTTTTTTCTTAATGGGGTACTCTTTTGAGACACAGTCGATGAATTGGGATTTTTATTCATTGCTTCTCTACCTTGTTGTCGATATCCCTCATTTGTCCTGGATAATTCCTCCATATCATTAAGATCTTGGTCAACTTAAGTTTCAAGGAGATTCAAATTATCCCCACCTCCGTCTTTAAACTGTTCAATTTTGGTAAAATAAGAAGAATAACCGACTGAGGTCATATGTGCAGTGAGTAAATAATCTGGGTTGAAGCCCTCAATGATTTCAACTTCATTTATGTTGAGTTGGTCAAGTTGACCTACAAGTTCATCCAAATTGGAGATATGTTTTACAATAACTTCTCCGACTTTCCAAGGAAGTGGGATGAACTGCTTCTTTCTTTTCTCATTAAAGAAATGAGCCCAGGACTTGTATTGCATGCAAAATTCTATAACAAAATACATGTCTGATAAATAAAAAGGGAGGAGAAAAGTTTTCTCTTCACAAACAAATAGTCTTATGGTACCGAAATCTTCAGTGGTTTAGAAAAGTCCTTTCCTTGAAAGAAAAGTGGCAACTACGAGTGACAATCTCGACGTGTTAGGGCCAAATAATATATATTTTTTAATTCTGAGATAAAATTTGTATTAACTAGGTAAAAATAAGACTGAGCTTTGTGCCTCCACAAGGTTGGATACTAGGAAAAGACAAGTTCCACCTTAAATTCAACACTCCTTTCCCTTAGCAAGTCCTCGAAAACATGGCAATAAGCTATGATGAAAATAAGATAGGATGTAATATAAAATTTCCATGTCTTCTTCAGATTGCTCAGTTGAAATGAGATTTCACTAGAAATAATGCAACTCCAATCAAATAAGGCATTTTCATGCACAGCGAAATGAGGGATATATATGATATTCCTTGGCACAAATGTCATGGATTCCAAACCATTCATGCGAGCCAATAACTAGGCAAATTCCTTGTATTGGCATTTCAAGGAACTTACCTCAATCTTGGAAGTACTGGTGTTATTTCTTGGGTCGACCAAATATTTATCAAGGATCTCTTCTCCTCCTTTGTGTTGTTTGAGAAATTTGTTAGCTTCTTCGCCCCTAAATTGCATGGTGGGCATCGAGAGTCGTAGAATTTCGTTAAATAATGAAGGAGCTAAGGAAATACGTTGTTGTCCTTGGATCATGATTATTCTCTTCTCTGAATTGAAGTTATCTGCACACCATTGAACGAGCTCTTTGAAATATGTTAGTTTGGGAACAAAATCATCCAAGGCTATGCTTGAAGTCTAGACCTGGTTCATTTTCTTTTCAGCATGAGGGAGGGCCTTGTAGTAATTGTAAGCTCGTGACCATTCAAAATATTGGTCTTCTCGTCCGAGCATGTTTAATGTATCTCCACAATACAATTCCTTTCTCTTACTTGACATTATTTACACTACTTTATAGCCTTAGCAATAAGTGGCACTACTGATTATTTACACTACTTTATAGCCTTAGCAATAAGTGGCACTACTGTCGATATAACATTTTACAAATTGGCATATTAGTTCTTATTTAATTTACCATGTATTACTTTAATGATTAATCTTCGTAGCCCTTAGTTCAAAGTTGTCAGCCTGCACGACAAGATTTTTGAATTTATTACAAGGTTTATGAGATCTTTGCCACTTTGATAATGACATTATGTTAACACAAGTGGCAGCTGATGTGGCGGGGGAAATAAATGTGATGGGGAAATAAATGTGATGTGGTGGATGGAAAATTGTCAAGTATGAAGGTGCGAAAAAAAGGAATGGAAAGTGCATTATGGTGAAGATGGGATTGCAGATGTGGGATACAAGACATGGGGAATGGAAAAATGTGAAAGGGACTTACTCCCACATCCGCAATGAGAAAATTGGCTAAGTATGAGACATGCTCATTTTGCGGGTTGTTAAACTAAAAGAGGCATTTTGTAGAACACGGATTTGCGAGCATGCAGGAAACAAGACATGAGAAAAAGGTAAGTGGGATAGGTAGTTGTTCCACATCTATATTTTAAGAAAATGACTAAGTATAAAAGGTATAAAGTGCGTTTTGAGGGATGAAAAGATAAAGGTGAAAATTGAGGGTAGCGCAATTGCGGGTCTGCGGACATGGGGAAATGCGGGTCTATGACATGTTGGACTACCACATCATTACTCCCACATTGCTCGAAAAGTGGCTAATTATTGAAGTTTGGAAAGAAGAAAATGACTAAGTATAGATACAGAAGGTTGCAGGTCTGCGGACCTAGAAATTTCATAGTAGTGTGACCCACAACCTACATTTGACAACATAAAAACAATAAGTAAGGAAATTCAAAAAGAAAAGGAAAAAGACTAAGGATGGGCATGTATATACAAACATTGATCAACGAAAGTGGATCAACAATCTCTCTTTGGTGATAAATTTATTTTTTCTTCTTATTCCTATGTTGTATTTGTTCTTTCAATTTAGAGATCATATGCTTGTTGCTTTAGAGAATACAAACTTGTCTCTAGCAAACATTATGCACCAGACACTTTTTTAATCATTGACTAGAAAAAAATAACGGAACTATGAAGGGTAGATTGGAACCATAAAGATACCATAATTTTTTCATGGATCTAGTCTTCCCTTTCATACTTTCATCCTTTTTTGTCATGGCCCCAATTTGCCTCTTCCTAGTTCTATCCTATTTATTACTTCTTAGTTCCATCATTTTTCATCTTTTTCTTGTTTTCCCCGTCATAGTTTCGTCCTTTTTCATCATGGCTCCATTGTGCTCCTTCATAGTTCCATGCTTTTTCATCACGGCTCCACTCCACCCCTTCATAGTTCCATCCTTTTTAGGTAGTGGTTTCTTTATGGTTCCAATTTGCGCATTCATAGTTCTATCCATTTTGGAAGCTAACAATTGGAAAAGTGCCAAAGGATTACAAATTGTCCTCTTTCCTTAAATTAATTATTTGTTTGACACATGTAGCTCAAATTTGATAGTTTTTTCTCACTACTTTGCATTTTTTCGAAGGAAAACCTCACAAGGAAACTCTTGAGAACTTCCCCACATCTCAAGAATGGTACCAATGCAAACTCATCAGTGTTAATTACAACACTTAACTCAGTGATCCGTGATATTTTCATTGAAGTGACTTATAAATAATTGTATTAAATGAGCATAAATTAAAGTACACCATAAAGAAGGAATAACTCAATAATGAAGAGACATAAGCATCAAATATGA
>CBVK0100692589.1:0-11099 GCA_900067695.1 Picea abies
CCATCATTCTCTACACATGTATTATCAACCAATCTTTTCTTTCTTCTAGCCATCAATATTTGTATTACTTTGTTCCCATGACAAAGCTTTTGTGTAATTCATAATTATGTAACTACTTTAACCTGCAACTTTTTTGTTGCAATATCTAACAGCTCTCGAAATGTTCTCAACTTCATGAGATAACAATACTCACATCATTTCATCTATTAGCATAATCATTTCTATGCAATATAATATATACATGCATTCATCAAAATGTATTTCAATATTTCCTTTAAGCATAAACATCTCTATCTTAGCATGCATGTGTGCAACTCTACCACTTGCACATTCTTATAACTTACTCATGCATTCCTATTCAATGCACCTATGCATTGATTTTTGCATCCCATCATGGTGAAATGGAATTTCTGGCCAATGCCTCGACACATCATCCACACACTTCCTGATTACTTTCCTGACTATTTGGATGCCCTCCTTTTCAACCCAAACACAACACCAAGAATATAATTATTGGGTGCTCTTTAGCGTTGGAAAAAATGTTTCATTCCAAACATCAATTATAGCAGGAAGGGTATCAGATTCTTGTTTGGCATCATAACCTTTCTATATCCATTCATATCATAGCCTCACACCTGAC
Organism: Picea abies; assembly: GCA_900067695.1. Classification (NCBI taxonomy): domain Eukaryota; kingdom Viridiplantae; phylum Streptophyta; class Pinopsida; order Pinales; family Pinaceae; genus Picea; species Picea abies. Next base: position 641 of record CBVK0100692589.1, read on the forward strand.
TAGCTCTATGGCGTGCATTGTTATAGTAGGAGTATGTCTCCTAACTTGACCTAGTTATGATTCCATAAACAATCATAACACAATATGCAATTATATTTTTAACTAAATGCATTCTATCATCAACAACATTTACATACACTAGGCCTTTGGTCATTACATAACAATTTAAATCTTGAAAGTTTAACTGAGGGAATTATTTACCTCAATTCCCTTCAACATTAGAAGCAACCAAATGCATACATGCATGGATGTTATCAATCTACTTATTGCTACCTGATCAACTTTTATTTATAGAAGATACCATGCTTCCTCCTCCATCATTTTTATCACCATTCCCACCACCCTCATGGGTATTCACATAGATAGAAGTATAAACAATATCAAAATCCACATGTTTAGCCATGCTATATCATTTTTTCTAAATACATAATTCATCATTAATCGTACTCAATTTCCATAACATCATAATTGTATAATAATAGACTATTCTAAGTCCACAAGCCTTCCATATGCATATCCAATCATGTACATATGCATAAATTCACATCCACATGCACCAAGCATTCACTGTCCACATGCATACTAATGCATATGCATTTTAACTTCATTGTATGCATCATGCACTCGAATGCATTTATGTTTTAGTTTACATATTTATTTATTTATTTATGTTGTAGCTGGTTGTCCTTGAATTTATTTAGATCATTGTTGCCTTGTGTGATCCCATTTTTCTCATCTTACATACTGCTCCCTGGTCTGAACACTTTCCAACCAAGTTTCACTAGTTGACCATTCAATAATCCAACCAATGTGTTCTATTTGTAGCAACTTCTCTTAGGAAGTCATACACAAAATTTACCTTTATGAAACATTCCAACAGCTTGGAATGAGGTAGCTCACAACATTCCATCACTCTACTACCACAACATCCTTGAATCTACTTAACCATAATCATTCCATATCCTTGTTATTACTTCTAGTTGTTCATTGGATTTCCCAATTTTGGGAACAATTCTCCTCACTTCATTTAACAATTCCTTGTGAAGCCATACTTTTCCGACTCAAGACCATGCCCAATGAATTATATTTTCATTAAGTGGCACTTTTCAAGTGAAAGAACCTTCATTATCCTATCCATGATTTCTCTTCCTTGGTATCATGCTTCCATTGTGAACTCTAATATCATAAGTGGATTTCTTGCTCTGAGTAATGATTCACATCTCACCTCCTAAGCTCTTTGTTCTCTTTCACATCAATATTGAAACTATCTACACACCTCTACCTTCAAGGCTATGGAGTCTTACTTTTCCTTTATATGCCCATTAACAACATTCTTCACCTGCTAACTTCATGTCCTATGTGAGGATTCTTGTTGTTGTGCCTTGCAATTCATTCATACTTTGCAACAGTTGACTAATAATTCTTTTGTTCCACTTTTTTTTAGTTCTTTATCCACTTTTCATTACTTTCCTTGTAGTTCTGATATCCCATCATAGGCATGAATTTATCTAATTATACCTCTAATTATGCACCATGTGCAAGTTGTTAGAATTATGAATATTATAGAAATTTATCCACTTAACACTACACATCCCTTTTCTACCCAACTCATGAAGAATTATATCATAATTCTCCAAATTCTTATAATTCAAAGTTATTCTCCTCTAAATCATATTTCCAGTGACTATACTCATGCCTTATTCTGATGTCTAAGATGAAAGTTATTGATGGAAAAGGAAACGAAGGAATATCCATTAGCACATGCAACATAGCTTCAATGCTTAACGACCATCTGATCATTCCTTCAAATTTAATATTAACAATGAGTCTAGTTTTTCTTTGGATTAAATCACGATTGTTGATCTGCTCACTGGCTACCTAAACAGGCAATGTAACCATAATGCACAGTGGTCATCAAATATTCCCTTGATTAGATCTCAACCACCAATTTAATCTTCTTTATCATATTGAGACCATCGGGTCTTCAACTTACAATGATTGTCTGATCAAAGATCGTATTGATCTCAACCATAGATTTGTATTGATGGATTCACCGCGGGTCTAAGGCATATCTCTTCTTCATTTCAAACTTTCGTGACCTCCAAATTACACCCTCAAGTTCCACCGCACTCACTTTGCACCTATACTTAGGTGCATTTCCAAGCATTTCTATATGGGTCTAATACTTTTCATCCACCTTTTTTTGGCCTCTAGATTGCACCTTTGCATTCTATCGAACTCATTTTGCACCTATACTTAGAACTTTCTAATTATTTCATCGCGAGTCTACAAGACATATTGAGCCATCAGATCTTTCTCCCTCTAAGCCATCTGATATGTGACCCGTGGTGACCTCTTGGGATGTCCGATCTATGACAAGTGGTCACCTCCTGGGCCATCATATTGACTCTCCATACTTATTCATTTTCTATATCTCACTGCAGGTAACAGGTGTACGACACTTGCCCGACTCTTATATTTGTGACCCCGTCCATCTGATCGATTGTTGATACTTAGCCATTTTTTTAGATCTCACTACACTCCATGACATCTCTATTCTTTTTCTTATTCATGAACTCATCTTTTTGTCTGACTCTCCATACTTAGCTGATTTTCGAGATTTTACCGCAGTTCTACGAGTGTACAACAATTTTGTTCAACCCTCCGCGGTCTCATCCATCTAATTGATCCTCCATACTTAGCCAATTTTCAAATTCTAACGATGTTCCACAAGAAATATTCATATGACCGATCCCTTCTTAATAATTAGTTATTTTCAAGATCTCACCGCTAGTCTCTTACACTTAGTTGATTTTTGAGAATTCACCACAGGTTTGTGGGTTGGCGCCCATTTCTTCACATACTCTTGATTCTCCATTGTGTTCCATCTTTGTAATGTCTTGATACTTAGTCATTTTTCAAGATCTCTTGTGCTGATGTTACAGATGAGGTGTCCTCCATGTGGGCATCTTCTTCACTTTCTAGATGACATGGAATCAATACATGTCCTGATCACATGTGGCACTGCACGTGGCATCTACAGAGCTACTTATTATAGCATTGACGTGGACTCCCTCTAATGTGGTACTCACATGGTGCTGATGAGGTTGTTATCATGGTGTTGACATGGCTAAGATGGCCTACTGCGCATGGGACCTAATCCTTTAATCTTAGCCATTTATCTCTGAGGATCAATAGTTAGGATTAAACTGTTTTCGAATATATATATATACAAGACCTTCCTTTCAATATTGAGTCTGACTTTCCATCTCTCCACTTCCCTTAATCTTATGCATCCTCTAATCTATTTCATGCACAAACATCTTCATTCTTAAATCATGGTAAATACACAGAGCTCTTTCATAGATTCAACAATGCACAATCGTCTTTGCACTCGAAGAATCCTCAATGTACAGGGGTATTCTCTACTCCCTTTGTCTTGATCGATTCATAAAATATTTCCAACAAAGATCCTCATGCAACAACTTTTATTGTTTCGTGGAGAAGTAATCAATTTCAAAAATAAGTCTCGATCATGCAGTAGGCCTTTAAGGCTCGATGTTGTAACCTACAACTCTAACACCAATTTGTAACGTACCCAACCACCAGGCTAAGTCATGCTATCGAAAAATTCTCTCCAAGAACACTCTAAAGTAACTTGTAACATACTTGATACCACAAATACCAAAACTATCTATCTGGATACTAATCTAAAACATACCCATTTCCCAAGTACTTCTAGAGTCACCCTCTTAGACTGATTACAAAATTTTGTTCCATTCTTTAAAATAAAGAAACATGGATTCAACACATGCAATTAGAAAGAACATGCGAAACCATCCAAGAAAGGAACAATGTGCCATGCATAGCCAATAACCAACAAGCATGCACACATAAATACATCTCAGATATAAATAAATACATAGTGAAATACACATTATATAGAAAACACAAAGAACACTTATCTTTTCAAGAAAACATCAAGTAAACATTGACCAACTAGCTGGAGACCAAGGACATTCATCCCAACCATAGACACTGCTTCTCATTCACTCTAAAAAAAAGTGTCACCCTCAAGCTAGGGCTATGAATCCACAAGGACGGGTCCTAGGCCAAATATAAAGCGACACTAGTTAACTAATAGTTTCTCATGCTTTCCCAACCACACATCAATCCTAATTTCCAACTCTCTTCCCCTTCAACCCACACAACCCAAATAAATGAACCCCTTTCTCTGCCATGCAATCCCTCAAGTTATTCTATTTCTCTCAAGGGCTCCAGTGCTACTGATCAATAAATATACATGTTGGAAACTCCAAGGGTTCTCATTTGTGGATAGTTCTTTCAGAACTTCCATCAATCTCATGCACACATGCATCCATTCCATCCTGGAATGATCAATAATTTCTTACAACCATATAAAAATTTAACTCCTCTTCCAACCATTTGTTTCCATGCTTATATTAGGAGCACATGAATTAGCCTATATGAGGAAGATGAGTGATTAAATTCTTAACAAAGGAAGAACTACCAAGAACAACCCAGATGCAGGGTTTATATAATTACAATAACCAATAACCACATGGCCTCCCCAATAATCTCATGTAACCACTTCTCCCAACTAAAACCAAGATGGGTTTTCCAACTTTAGTGGCTCACCAGCCTAAGTCACAATTACATAATACATTCTAGTTCATAGGGACCAAAATTGAGGGTGTTAAAAGGAACAACAAAACTATTGCACCTTCCCACTGAAATTATTCCCCCCTCCACATTCATGACTTCTCTCCTTTTTTATTTTGGCTCCAAGTAGTTAGGTAGTTTAAATACCTTTAATTTTAATTAACTTTCAATTTTATGAGAGAATAAAACTTGTTTTAGTATAAAAGTCATGAATATAAGCCCCAAGGGTTAGCTCAAGTGGTTATGAGTTAGACATGAAGCTATCCCTAGTGGAGGAGGTCACATGTTCGAATCTCTTGTTCCCCCTTGTAGTTATGCCCGTAATCAAGCAGACAGTTTACCCCATTTACCATCCACAAAATGTGGGGAAGTACTCGGAGGGTTTCCCGCGATTTCTTCCATCAGAAAAAAGTCACAGATATGTTTTAAATATTTAAACTAAAAGTAGGTTGGGTCCCATTAGACTCTTCATAAAATTTATTGCAAATTCATCCTTGCAACTCCACAATAAACATCTTCAATTATCAAAACACTTATGTCTCCCCTTAATCAAAATATATTATACTTTAGTTTCAAAATAAATATCATATAATCATTTTCAGCAAAGTTATGTCTCAAATGTCCAAGCGTAAACATTGTGATAACATATTATTAGAAAACATGAGGATATTTATTCTTAAAATAGGTTTCTCTTTCCTTCCCTCCTTTAGGATCATTTAATTTAGGATGTATATCATTAAAATAAATTTCCCTTCTTCCAGAATTGGTTTTCACTTATTCCTCCTTTGAATGTGGAGAAGTGGATTGTGATGTATCAGTGATAGGAATACTAATAACATTCTTCCCTTTATCATATGGGATTATGGGAAGAGGTATTTTGGTATCCTTTTGGGAGGAATGGGAAATAGAAGCAATTGAAGCAATGATGGGTGCAAAGACATGAGGTAAAGGGGCATCTCTAGGACTAACAGGCCAATGAGCAACATTAGAAGGGGGGTTTAAATGATTAATTTTCCATCCATCATCCATAGGTTGAAATGGAGTCTGAAGGACATCCATAATACCGGGATGAGGCTGGAAAGGTGTGTTAGGGGGAGAAAATGGTTGTGGTAAGGTTGGTTTTCCACCTAGGTACAACCAACCAGTTTGAACATGTTGATTAAATTCTTTTGAATCAACATCGAAATGAATAAAAAACCTTATCTTTTTGTTTCTCCCCTCTTTCCAATTTTTTTTGAATCTTTTGGATCTTCCTCCCCTATTTTCCCTATTATTTCCTCCGCTTCCCTAGCTGAATAAACTCATCTATTGCCAATTCATATAGTCAATAAAAATCTTAAAGTAAAATATAACATGCAGTGAACAAACATACTCTGCAAAATTTGTTGAATATGATTTAACAAGGCTCTAACTATATCATAGTGAATTGAGCATGCAAAAGGGAAATGAAAAATGGTATTATGTAGGACGAGGGAAGAAAAAACCATACATACTCATACTTCAACGTTATTTTACTTAGAAATAAATTCTTTTGAAAACCCCTTCATAAGAATCATGTCGTATATTTTTTTATGCCAACATACTTCAATATTTTTCAATAAACATGAACCAAATGAATTAGGAACGTAAAATGATAATTATGAATGCTTGGGGTGACTCTCTATCATTATATGTATAAGCTCTATGAATACATATTATTGATAAATTACGGGCCATTGAATTTTCACAAAACATGGAAATATTAATCATGGTCATAGAAAAGATATATGGAAAATGGAAAAATGGAGGATCGGTTGCATTATATGTACTAAAAACTTATTTTGAACTTCAACTCTGCCACCATTGTCACTATTTATTCATTTTTTATTTGTGGGCACTTTTTAAATGATAACCATAATATCAAACCATGGCTGGAAAGTATGCAAAATGACCTAGTTTGGCACATCCAGTGAACACATAAATCCAAGATAAACCTTATATCATCCTTGGAAATTGATGATGGGTAAATACCAATACATTAATTTTTTACTATTGGCTACAACTAGCAGGCATTATTTGAACCAAACCCAAGACAAATATAATCAAAATAATCTCATAGCTAATTTTTAACTTGAAAATTTTCCATTACAGTCAGCTATATGATAATGCCAAGATAGAGTATGTTGAGTTTATAAGATAATCATATGAAAAATGAGAATATGAAAATGAAGAATGGAATCTTTCAACATCACATTAAAGCCCATGATGGTATCAAATTCTTTCAACATGGAGAGGTATTTTAGGTAGGAAAACAATGAGAAAGACACGTTGTAGCACACCTATCTGCAAAGTCATTCAAAGGAGCACCACTAGTATAGAAACAAGGGTTTAAAAACATGTTTCAGACTGAACCCAGGTCGTACCTCTCATCAATGATATTCCAATGCCAAATATCAGTCATTAGGGCGAGGTTAACCTATAATTCTTCCACCTCAACCACCTCAAAATGCCAAAGTTTGCAGAGTTGAGTGATATTTCAATATGGAAAATGATAGAATGAATGGGAAAGAGTCCAGACAAATGAGTGTTCACAAAGAAATAAACCCAGTTTAATTTTTCATAATAAATTTCTACAACGAGTTGTCATTTTATTTATATCACAACTCTCTGAGAAAAAGAGGAACTCCATGGAAAGAGAATCAACACACCAGTGACCAGCTAACAAAGCATTATTAACTCATTTAACAACAAAATCAAGCTACAATAGTGCTCAAAAAACCACATGGGTGCTTACCTTGTCCAATATTTTTTATCTTTTTTATGTAGCTTACAAGTTCCTTGTCCAATATTTTTTATCTTTTTTATGTAGCTTACAAGTCTAAATTAGTTGTTAAAGCTTCAAACCGTTTCACAAAAACCAACTAGCAGTCAACTAGAACTAAAACAAAATATCAGAGCTCTTTCCATAGTCTACAAACAATCAAATGAAGCAACCCTAATGAATTCAAAAGTTCATAAAGCACAGGTTTGGCGGCATTAATTCCCACTCATTCTAGATTTTAATGCATGGCCAACTCACCACTCATACATCAGTCTTGTAACACATTTGAGTTCGAATAATACCAAGCCTTTTTTATAAACCTTTAACACATTGAAACCCCAAAGAGACAAATATATGTGCCATATTAATTATTATCAAAATTATTTAGATATTGATATGTCATCGTGGGGTGACACACAAACCACATTAAAAACAACTACGTGCATCACATAATTAATTAATAAGAGTCTTTGATATATCAAGAGGTGTGAGAATATTCATACTATATGAAATCACCAATGTGTGCCATATCACTATTACCCTTATCATTTTATATCAACATACCTTGTCCTCTCATATAAGTGCTAAAGTATAACTTAATGCATCGAGAGATGACGCATATCCAAAGCTTATGACCATATATGTTATGCTAAATATTACCTTGTGCCATATTATTTTTATTTCTCCTTGACCATAATTTCAAATATACTACCATTGAGTGTTGTGAGGAAGACAAACCACAATAAACATAATATATTGCCAAAGTGAGTTGTTAAGAATCACAACTTCATGTCTGACATGCCAAATATCATTGCCTTGATATAATGAAATATAATTGCAAGAGTACTTTAATAAACCTTTAAACAATACCTCTTAATACCATACACAAAGGAACACCTCATTTCCTAAATCATGATGGATCAATACCTTGTCAAAAGGCCATATGAAGTGCAACAACATCAATCAACTTTGACACTTCTACTAGGGGACTCCACCTACTTTAGTTAAAACAATTTATAGAGAAATAAGCTTCGCAACACTTTATAAGCTATAGGAGTAGGTGGACGAAACCCGAGACATGTATGTGAAACCCATTGGTGTAGACTAGTGTACCTCACCAGTAAGGATTCAAATATAATCAAAATAATCTCATGGCTAGTTTTTAACCCAAAAATTCTTCATTACGGTCAACTATATGACCATGCCAAGATAGAGTATCTTGAGTTTATAAGATAATCATATGAAAAATGAGAATATGAAAATGAGGAATGTAATATTTCAACATCACATTAAAGCCCGGGATGGTATCAAATTATTTCAACATGGAGAGGTATTCTAGGTAGGAAAACAATGAGAAATATGAGTTGTAGCACATGTATTTGCACAATCATTCTAAGGAGCATCACTAGTATAAAAAATAGGGTTTTAAAACATGTTTCAGACTAAACCTAAGTCGTACCTCTCATCAATGATATTCCAATGCCAAATATCAGTCATTAGGGTGAGGTTAACCTATAATAATTCCAACTCAACCACCTCAAAATGTCAATGTTTGCAGAGTTGAGTGAAATTATAATATGGAAAATGATAACATGAATGGGTGAGAGTCCAGACAAATGAGAGTTTGCAAAGAAACAAACCCAATGCAATTTTTCATAATAAATTTCTACAACCAACTGTCATTTCATTTATATCACAACATTCTATGAGAAAAATAGGGATGACAATGAAAGAGAATAAACACATCAGTGACTAGTTAATAGAGCCTTATTAACTCAGTTAAAAAAAATATTGAGCTACAATAGTGCTCAAAGAACTGCATGGGTGCTTACCTTGTTCAATAATAGTTGCTTCATGCGGATTCCAAGTCTAAATCAGTTTCTCAAGCTTCAAACAATTGCACAACGACTAGGTAGCAGTCAAATAGAGATAAAATGTAGTAACAGATCTCTTTCCATAGTCTACAAACAATAAAATGAAACAACCCTAATGAATTTAAAAGTTGGTAAAGCACATGTTTGACAACATTAATGCCCACTCATTCCATATTTTGATGCATGGCCAACTCACCACTCACACATCAATCTCGTAACACATGTGAGGTCGAATAATATCAAGCCTTTGTTATATACCTTTAACACGTTGAAACCCGAAAGAGACAAATATATGTGCCATATTAATTATTATCAAAATTATTTAGATCTTGATATGTCATCATGGGTTGACACAAAAACCACAAAAAAAAAACCACTTGCATCACAAAATTAGTTAATACGAGCCTTTGATACATCGACAGGTGTGAGGCATATTCACACTACATGAAATCACCAATGTGTGACATATCATTATTTCCCTTATCACTTTATATCAACATACCTTTTCCTCTCATATAAGTGCCAAAGTATAACTTAATGCATCAAGAGATGACACACATCCAAAGCTTATGGCTATATACGTTATGCTAAATATTACCTTGTTCCAAATCAATTTTATCGCTCCTTGACCATGATTTCAAATATAATTCCATTGAGTGTTGCGAGGGATACAAACCACAAGAAACATAATATATCACCAAAGTGAGTTGTTAAGAATCGTAACTTCATTTCTAACATGACAAATAGCATTGCCTTGATATAATTAAATATAATTGCAATATTACTTTAATAAACCTTTAAACAATACCTCTTGATGCCATACACAAAGGAACACCTCAAACTGAAATCATGATGGATCAATACCATGACAAAAGTCCATATGAAGTGTAACAACATCAATCAACTTTGACGCTTCTACTAGGGGAGCCCACCTACTTTAGTTAAAAAAAATTATAGGGAAATAAGATTCACAACACTTTGCAAGCTCTAAGAATAGGTGGACGAAAACTAAGACAACATGTGTCTGAAACCCATTGGTGTACTATAGTGTAACTCACAAATAAGAATTCAAACCAAGAAATCGCGAGAACAAAACTAGATA
>CBVK0100692590.1:0-11099 GCA_900067695.1 Picea abies
TCAAACTTGAGGATGGCGGGGAGACTCCACTGGTTGACAACACATTTTACAAACAACTATTGGGGATCTTGTTGTATCTCACACACTCCAGACCATACCTATCCTATGTAGTTGGAGGAGTTTCCAGGTTCATGCAGGAGCTGCATGAGCTACATTGGAAGGCTACAAAGCATATCCTTTGATACGTACAAGGAACCATCACCTTTGGGATTGATTATGCAACAAAATCTACATTATATCTCATCAGGTTTACTGATTTTGACTGGGCTAGTGATAGCATTGATCCCAAGTCCACATCAGGTTACTCACTTAGTATTGGTTCTAGGCCTATCTATTGGTCAAGCAAGAAGCAAGTTTCCATTGCTCTATATTCAGTCGAGGAAGAGTACAAAGGGGTAGTTAACATAACCATTTACGCTATGTGTCTACAACATTTTCTCACTAAGTTGGGCATTCAGTTTCACCGACCGATCGTCATCTGGTGTGACAACTAGAGAACTCTAAAGTTCTACAGATATCTAGTTTAGAGGCAGCGGACAAAGCACATCGAGATCCACATGCACTACATCCAGGACTTAGTACATGAGGGGATCATCGACCTACAGTTCTATTTCTTTATTTTGACTCCAAGTTCATCACTCCCAATGTGAAATCATCAAAACCAACATGTAAATATAGGGAAAAGGGATGGATTGTATAAGGAGTATGAATGGCTGGGAATGTTGAGGATGAAAACTCAGAACATGATGCAAAAATATTGGAATGCAAGGGAGAAATTTTGGTAGAGTTCACTTTCCTCTTCTTTCGTATATCCAAATAACCCCCCTAGGACCTTTTTATATGGATAAAATGATGTTTATTCAATTTTCAGAAGGGCTACAGGAGGTAAGATGGTTGTGCAACCCAACATAGCCCGTAAACTCTGCCCAAAAGTGCATACTATTTTATTTTTTTTTAACTTTTTAGAGTGTACGTAGGATATCATGTATGCAGCTAGCGATGTACATGTGTTGCATATGTAGCAGGGCATGTACACCATACAAATAGGTGTTTTTTAAGAGGAACCTAAAAAAAATGGTTGACAAATGTGCAAATGAGTAGGCCAATGTAAAAAATTTATAGTAGTGGCATTTTGAGCTATAACAGATGCCCCTTAATGTGTGATGTTAGAAGAGAAACTGATGACTAAAATGCATTACAACATCTTTAATAAAGAGGGAAGGCACCAATTCGAGTGAGCCCAAATGAGTATTCGTGAGTGTGTCATCTGCAAAATAATAATAATAATCATCGAGGCAATAACACCCATGCTCGGGACAAACTAAGCATGGATTCCAATCAAGTACACTGCAAATCCATGTCATATACAATAATCATGTCTACATAACTAATGTGTATGCCTATATAAAATATAGCCACGAATAATACACAATGGATCTACATCTCAAAATCATTGGAAGATTTACAAATAAAATGTAATATGAATCCTAATGAGGAATCAATGCATGTAGTTGGAGATGATAACTTCATGACTCGAGAAATATATTCAAGATCTTCAAACTTTAGGTAGGAGTATAATAGGAGTGTAAGACTCACTACCCTAAGGTCTTCGACAAGTTGTCGTAGAAATACTGGAGGATCTTGATCATTAGGCACAGAACTTCATTGATTTTGAATGTGAACTTGACAAGATTCTTAGGATGGTCGACTCATGAAGGTAAAGAAATTATCGTAGAATGACCGACTTAAGTTGTCAGAATTTCCCTTGGACAAGAGAATGAAATATGAAAAGACTCAAGAAACATGTTATTGACATAAGTTTGTGGCACAAGAGGCACCAAAAACTCTCCATGTGCTTAGAAGATTAACCAAATAGAGTAGGACACAACTCTATATAACAAGAACAGATTCCTAAGGTCATACTAAACACCAATGCTTGCAAAACAAACTGACGGATGTGCTTTGTCCAAGGGTCACTAGATTGCTTCCAGTAAAAGAGAAATCTTTCACACCCCCTCTTTTTTGGAATATTTAATTTTTTTATCTTTTTTCATATATTTAATGAGCTTGAAAAAGAATAAAAGGATACCGCGTTACAAAGGAGGAACTAGTTTCACAAGAAATAAAACTAGTTCCAAGTGCATGGAACAAATCGATGCTCAATGTAAGAAGACATGTGTAGGATATGGACATGGATATGAAGATCTCCCCCAAACTGAAGGGTTTGCATGTCCTCATGCAAATTGTTTAAGACTAAGTGGAATTCTTTCATTGGAACAATTTGATACAAGAAAACAAATTGTTGCAAGATTTTGTTGATACCATGAAAGCATACAGTCTTCATCCTTTATTCACACGTATGTACAAGCTAGTCCATGTGAATGAATGTTCTTGAATTTGAACATGGAAAAAATTCATTGGAATACCATTCAATAATTGAAACTGTTAACCAACGCGAGATCACTAACCAATAATTACAATGAGTGTCAAGGCACTAGAGTACAACCAAGCAGGTACGAATAGATGTATTGATGCCGAGTCCCCTACAAGTTATTAGGATCAAGATACATTGATGTATCCCATTCTCTTTAACAAGGAATTCTACCATTAAGGCATGCAGACTCCAAGGTACTTTTACATTCGCTAATCGCAATCCCATATGATGTGATGGAGTCGATGGGATGAGATTTGTCAAAAGGTGGGATTTAAGGAATCCACATCAGCCAACAAGAGTATAAAACATAAATGATTTGAATAATACAATACAAGATTTGAACCAACAAAAACTTACATAACTTATTGTGAACGTTTCTCTCCAGTTTCCTAGATTTCAAGTAAAGCTCATGTCTAGTTGCACAAGTATATTGGTTTAACAATTGCACTTATTCTTCTCTTTACTATTTTATTTATTTATTACAACTATCCTACTCTACTTGAAAAAGGAATCCCTTTACTCAAGGGTAGGAGTATTTCCATTGAAGCCATGTGTGTAATAAGATTACAAATATATTCACACTCAAGTTTGAAAGATATGATTTAATGTATACCAGAGCATGAGATACCAATTTCTTTGTATGATAGGATGTAAATATTTGTGGAATAAGAATGTGGTGCTTCAACCTGATAGTCATCTAGAACCAACAATCAATAAAGTCATGATGTTCTTGGTTCACTTGTTCATTTGGACCACTTTGCATGTCTTTCTCTGCAATGTCATGCAAATATCCTTCTATCAAATGGTTTTTCTCTTGAGTGCATAGGGGAACGGGTGATAGGCGTGTTAGGAACTCCTCAATCTCAGGTTCTAACGGTTGATCTCCATCGAATGCAGCCCATGATTCCTTGGTTTCCTCGACAATTTGGCAAGGGTGATCAAATAATGATTCTAGATATTCTTGTGTATGTGGCTCATGGAAATTTTGTTCTTTTATCACTTCTAGAGAGGAAGGTATGTTCCTAATTGCGGTCAGGATTTTCTCTTCCTGAGAGGAAAACACACTAGTTGCTGCTAGGATTTGAAAATCTCTCATAGTAGCATTTCCTCTTTTGTTCAACGGGCTCTTGAGCATCCTTATTTTTCCATTTCGTAGGTATTTTCTTGCATAGGGGTTACTGTATGGGGGATCTTATAGCTCCCAAAATAAAACCTTAAATATATTGAAGAAATTAAAAGGAAACACACTTAAAGAAAATACAAGCAAACTAATCATGTAGTTGAAGCGCCACCGTGCTACTAGGATCCTATTGTAACCAAGTTATTTTTTCACACAAGTTAGGATTCTCTTCTTTTCATGAATCAACCTAAAGGAAAACACACTTGCATAAAAGAAAACAATGAGGCTTTGGAGAAACTCACTACAATGGATGTGTTGGGCTAGAACCCCTTCAAAATTTATGAAGGGTGCCTTTGCATCTTATCGCTTCTCCTCCTCCAAGTTGTGTAATTTAAAATAAACCTACCTTCCTAGGCTCTAATCCCTTTATCACTTCCTCGGTAACGGAGAAAAAAATTTCAAGTGAATTATATGTGATCATTTCCATTACATTTAATGTCAACCTAGGGGTTCATAAACTTAGAGGTGCAAGAATAGGAAATGCATGATTAAATCTCTAATATATCCTATGTCAGCAATAATCCAAACAAACCAAGCAAATTAAAGAAAGAAAGCTACAGGAAATTAAAGAAAGCAAATTGTTGAAGATTAACACTAAGGAAATCATCACCGGGTTGTGGAACGACTAATTCTATAGAGATTCTGAGTTGCAATCTTTCATGCGAGGATGTTCATGAAACTTTGCGTGAGTAGTGTATTAATTTCCTTAACCTTCAATGATATTCATGTAGTGGACCTACACTTATGTTGTAGGAAATTAAAGAAATGAAAGTGCACACTTCAAAGTTGGGTCCAAGAAGAGATACACCTGGAAAAAAAAACCGAAAAAGAAGAATGAGGTATGTGTTGTTATGGAATTAGTTTTGTCCTATATTACTTTTTATGGATGAGATCACCTTACAACAATATTCCATCTAACACTGCATTCATGTTTATATGAAGACATAAAAATATATGTATACATAATATGACATAAAAAATTATAATATATACATATATATAACAAAACAATGAGCCACTATATATCATAACAATTATAACGACATTGTCTAAATGTTCTACGAAATGCTTTTTTCGTCAGAATTCGACAACATAAATCTACATGAAATCAATATTTTTTGCTGTTAAAAATCCATTTCTGAATGCAGAAATGGATTCATCATGCTGAAAAACCCTTGGGGCACTTGGATTATACATAAATAATCACTCAAATATACGAATCTAACAATTTCTTGTTGGATTTCAGGCAAATGTTCCTGGAAAAATTGACCGTAGAAGAATCATTTCATAGAACATTGAGACTATGACATTTATAAAAATACATATGAGATACCATATAACATAATGATATACAAGTAATCAAACAATAAACTAATATAACAATATATACAATATGACAAACAAAACAATATATAAAAAATAAACAATATATTCAATATGACAAACAAAACAATTTATATAAGGATACAATTTGTGCAAGCAACAATATAATCAAAACGATGTATTAATACCACAACATACCATTTGACAACATAAAAATCAAGTATCTAACAAGATATTATAAGGAAAATCAATATGATTATATATGTGTGTGTGTGTGTGTGTGTGTGTTGATTCATTGGGTTGGCTGTCATTGATGTCAACCCTTGAAGTAAGTTTGGTATACAATTCTAGTAGCCCTGGCATTGTGGTTAAGAAAACCAAGTTTGTTTGAGGAATGATGTAATGGATATCAACGAATTTGCAGGTGAGACTATTCTAGATGGATATTACATGTCGTTTTGTTTCTGGTGATATGCGTTATGCCATGTATTTCCTCACAATTGAGGAGATATGACTTAGTGAAGTTGGAGAACCCTCATGAGTTATCTATAAGCCCCTAAAGAAGTAAATTTATTCTAGAATCTCCTAGAAGAAGTTTACTATTCAAAGTGGTTGTAACTAGGAGTTAATCATGAGTTAAGTTGTTGAAAAAAGAAAATAATTAAAAATAAATTTGTTGCAACTAGAAGTGGTGAGTTTACTATTTGTGGAAAAAGTGGTTGTAAGTGGACAAGTGGTTCGAAGTGGGTTATCCTTAAAAGAAGGAAGTTGGGTAAAGTTAGTTAGAAGGTAACCCCTTGAGGAAGCTACTTGAAGAGTATAAATAAGAGAGAAATGGTCTCCTATTTTTACCTAATGAGCACATTGAATATATATTATTTGTGAATTGTTATGGACATGTATCATTGAAAAATATATAGCAGTGAGTCTAAAGCAATGACAAAATTGCAGGTACAAAGGGTCAAGACTGTGGATATTGAACTAGGGATTTAATGAACACATCCACAGGTTGCAGTAATAGAAGGGAGCATAGATTTGTGGGCCACAATGGGACAAAGTGAGCATACCTATGGGTTTACTGAAGACAAAGAGCATATATGTTTCCAAATATGAAAATGAAGACCTGATATATCATTAGTGACAAGTTGCAGGGATGAGAAGTGACTATAGGAAGGTGTGACAATGATCTGGTACAATAGACTACAAAAATTAAAATGTATGTTATATGCTTGTTGTAGTTGGTTATTGGAATGGCCTAGGGTTTGATCATGGAAGATAAATCATATACCCATGAGGGTTTGTAGGTTGGTTGGTATTTGCTGTATGAGGCAGATTTCTAGTGGTATACTTATGGTTTATTGGATTTCTATGGTTGGCACACTCCATGAGATAGTTTGTTATAGTAAATCTTGTGTTTTTGGAGCATATATGAGGCATATTGGTTGAAGAATGTTAGTGAAGATATTGGTACAGTTTGAGGTTGAATTACAGTTAGGGTTTACTGTATGATGGATGTAAAGGTCTCCTATATCTAATGAATGGTTCATGGTTTATCTATGGCACTTGGTTGGCGAGGCATTCTTGAATTCAGTCCTTCGTATATAATTTTGTCATAGTGTATGTGACATATATGATCAAATATGAGTGTTGGCACAGGGGCAGACCTAGGGTTCAATGCTACAACAATGCACCAACAAAACCCTAACTATAGGAGTTAATCATGAGTTAAGTTGTTGAAAAAAGAAAATAATTAAAAATTATTTAATTGCAACTAGAAGTGGTGTGTTTACTATTTGTGGATAAAGTGGTTGTAAGTGGACAAAGTAGTTAGAAGCGGTTGGCCCTAAAAGAAGGAAGTTGGTTAAAAAATTTAGAAATAACCCCTAAAGGAAGCTACTTGGAGAGTATAAATAAGACAACAAGAGTCTCCTATTAGCACCTAATGTGAGCATATTTAATATATCTATTTTTCCGAAATGTTATTAGTAGGTATCATTGACAAATATATAGTAGTGAGTCAGAAGTAGAGACAAAGTTGCAAATTGGAAGGGTCAATATTGTGAGTATTGAACTAGGGTTTTACTAAGGACATCTGCAGGTTGTAGTACTATAAGGGCGCGAACATCTGTAGGAAACAGTAAGACAAAGCATGGATACCTGCGAGGTTAATGAAGACAAAGCATGGATCTATTGCCAAAGTTGAAAAGGAAGACTGGATCTATATTTAGTAACAGGTTGTTGAGCAGAGAAGAAGCTATAGGAAGATCTAACAGTAAGAAGGTACAACTAAGATATATATAGTAACAAAAGGTATGTTATATGCATATCTAAAGTAGATCCTTGGTGAATGTTTTGATATGGTCATGGGAGATTGAGATGTTGTCATTGAGGGACTGTTTGTTGTATAGTATATTATGTACAAGACAGATCTATAGAGATACAATGCTATTGTATTGGTTGTTTGTTGTTGGGATACTTCATTGAACATCTTGTTAAGACATATCCTATGTTATTTGGAGTATGGTTGAGGGTTTATGGTTGAGACATAGTGTTATCAGTGCAGGCTAGGTTTACATGACAATGAGGGTTTGTTGTATGGTTAATGTAAGGGTTCTTATATCACTTGAGTTTAGTTATATATATGTATAAACCTAGTACATGGTTTTGTTAAATCTACCTGGATATTGGATGAGTATTTTTTCTATCAGATTAATGAGTTTTTGAAAACTAGCATAGTGATTAGACAGTGACAAAAACAGAGACAATGACACAGACAAAGAGACAGTGAGAGTGTTGGTGTACTAGCAGAGTTTTGTGCCATTCTGTGAGTTGCAGAAAGTAGAGGCACATATATGCATTAGTTCCAGAAGGGAAACGCGTGGATACCCGCATGTTTCATTATAGATAGGTCGAGGATCTGCAGGAAAGTTTTGAAGAAGTTTGGTACATGTTGGGATAGTATTTCACTGATAGTTATTACAATGACAGAGTTGATTCAGTGACAATGACATGTTATCTGCATTTGATAGTTATATTTCATAGAGGTTTGGATAGGGAAAGGACAGATGGTTTTATCCACCTTTTGGTTGTATCTAAAGAACATAGGGGTTTGTAGCCTCCTTCTGGCTATAGCCAGAGAAATGGGGAGTTGGAGATTCCCTCAGGTTGTAGCCTGAAAATATAGGGGGTTAGAGCCTCCTTCCAATTGCAACTGGAGAACAAAGGAAATTGGTTCTTCCAATGAATGTAATTCTTAAAGAAATAAAAGAAAAATCATTCCATGGTTTTCTCATGCATTGGGTTTCCACATAAAAATATCGGTGTATTGTGTATGTGTAAGATTGCTCATTGTTCATGGTTTATTTATTCTGAACTTGTTGAATTATATTGGTAAATTTATCATAAAGATAAAAAACACTTATATATTTTGGTTAAAAAGGATTAAATTTATCTATTACTGATTCATCCCCCCTCTCAGTAATCCAACAATTGGTATCAGAGAAGGTTCTTCAAGAGATATTTTAACCACTGTAAGGAGATCATGGATTACTCTAAGATTGGGATACCATAGTTTGAGAGAGAAGATTATTCCTTCTAGAGATTAAGAATGAAGACACACATATAGGCTCTAATATCTTATGTTTGGCGATCAGTGGTAGATGGATTCAAAGCACAAACCGTTCCTCCAACAAATAAAGATGGAAAGAAACTTGAAGAAAATAATTCAAGAGCTACAAGTACACTCCTGAATGGTTTTTATAAATAAATATACAACAAATTTGTGCATTATGATTTTGAAAAGGACATATGGGTCAAGTTGAAGAATGTATATGAAGGAGATGAGAAATTCAAAGAAGCTAAACTTCAAATTTTCAGAGCAAAGTTTGAACAACTGAAGATGAATGAAGATGAGATCATAGCTTCCTACTTTCTACGAGTTTAAGTAGTAAACAATAGCAAAGGCTAGGGAGATTAGGTAAATGAACAGATCATTGTCAAAAAGGTATTGAGATCTCTACCAATGAGATTTGATTCAAATATCTCAACACTAGAAGAGAGAGAGGATCTTGCTACACTGACCATGGATGAGATGCATGGTACAATCACAACTTATGAGATGAGAACAGAGAAAGATAATCTTATTACAAAAGAATCATCATTCAAAGACTCCAAGAAGTCAAAACAAAAGGGAAAACAAAAGAGAAATTTGTATGGCATCAGTAGTGACATCTCACAAGATGATGAAGAAGTAGTCAACTTTGTCAAAAGACTGAAAAAAGGGAACCAAAAAATATAGAGGTAAGATTCCATTGATTTGTTTTAATTGTGATGGTATTGGTTATTTTTCTAACAAATGTCCCCATAAGAAAAAGAAAATAAATGAAGAAGATGATTCAAATAGAAAACAAACATACAAAGGCAAAAGAACCAGAAAGAAATTTTTCAAGAAAAGGTTTTGCACCAAAAAGGACAACACCTCATCAAACGAAGATGAAGTTAGTGAAAGTGATATAGAAAGGGTTCTATTAATGGAAGTAGAATATACCGATGAAGAAGGTTCCAAAGAAGAATATGAAGAGGCAGAAGTTGACTATAGAGAAGAATTGTTAAGTGCCATTGAAGTTATAAAATGAGAGAAGAAGAAAAACAAGCCACTTCAAGTAGAACTAAATGAAAGAGGAGTTCATAATTCAGACTCTGAAGAACTAGATCATATGATTACTAAATCAAAAATCCAAGTAGAGTAAGACAAGAGGATTGAATAAAAACTCAGAGAGCAGGTAGAATAAAGAGATAGGGTCATTGGAAATTTGGAAGCAGAGATTGTCACATTGAGAAAAGATCTTCAAAATAAACACATGCATAACAACTCCAAAGTTTTGGACGAGATTAGTAGCAGTCACAAGCAAAATCATGATAAGTATGAACTAGGATACAACCATACATAAAAGGGATCAAGCCCCAAAACAACATATCAATAAACACAGCCAAGAACGTATACATAAATAGTCAGAGGAGACAAGAAGTTTCACAAGGAATATCATAGAGACACTCCTCCACCTAGAAGATTCATATTTTAGAATCAACAACAATCGAAAACAAGAAGGATTCAAAAGAGTAGATCATTTTATAAGATCTACAACTCCTAGGTATCAAACTATATTTCTTGTTTTATGTTATTCATGTAAAAATTTTGGAAATAAGGCTATGAGTTGTAGAGAAAATAACAAGAACAAAGACAACCGTGAAAGTTATGAACGAAATGATTATTCAAGAATTCCTAGTGAAACACAAAACAAAAGATAAAACATTTTTGAATCCTTGAGTACTAAGATGGAATGCTACAAGTGCAACGAATTTGGATACATGGTCAAAGATTGTAGAATGAAAATTCCTCCAAGAGAATCAGAACATAATAACAACAGTCACAGACACGAACCTAAAAGAATATGGATAAGGAAGAAGAATCGGTTCAACAATGAAGAATGCACACTTTGTCTACAAGCTAAACAAAAGAAATGTGGATGGCATGTTGACAGTGGTTGCTCAAAGAAAATGACATGTGATAAACACACATTTCTAACCTTGAGAAGGGAAATAGATGGATCAATCTCCTTTGGAAACGACAACTCAGCCAAAATAGTTGGAAGAGTCATAGTCAAAATTGGAAATAAGGATACCAATGAAGAGAATGTTCTACTAGTGGAAGATATGAAACACAATCTTCTGATTGTAATCCAAATGTGTGACCAAGGTCACAAACTTTTGTTTGATTCATAGAAGTGCGCTTTAAGAAAATAAGGTTCAGGTAGAGTGGTTGCGACAGTTGTGAGAACTTCAAGAAACATATATGTATTAAGTGAAATTGGAAATGAAAAATGTTGTTTAGGAAAGGAAGATGAATTTTGGATATGGCACAAAAGAATGGATCACATAAACTTTGATAATATTTTCAAGGTAAAAAAAAAGGAAGAAATCAGAGAAATACCCCAGATCACGAAGCCAACCAACACTTTATGCAAACATTGTCAATAAAGAAAGCAAACCAAGACTAGTTTCAAGTCAAAGGAATACTCCACAACAAAGTCACTGGAAATTGTGCATACTGATATAGTTGGACCAACTAGAACAAAGGGGTTGAAAGGTGAGCAATATTTTATG
>CBVK0100692591.1:0-11099 GCA_900067695.1 Picea abies
TTTTCTGTAGTGTTCTATAATTCTGCCACTGTTTTAGTGTAATTTTCGTCATTATTACCTACAACCTTTATTCTCTACTCAAGATCGCTTTCTTCCCTGCTAATGTTTATTTCAAACAACCCATGAACTCTTCTGCTTAAAGCATCAAAGAATTTGTTTTCCTTACCCTTGATATGTCTTACCTCAAATTCAAATTCGCTCAAGAAGGCTAGCCATCTTGCTTTCCTTGCATTAAGGTCCGACTGACTAAAAAAAAATTTCACACCACTATTTTCAGTCAATGACAGAAACTTTCTGTCCATTATGTAGTGCCACCACATCTTTAAGGCATGTATAACAGCTACCAACTCTAAGTCATGAGTGACATAGTTTCGTTCATGTTCCTTTAGTTTTCGGGACTCATAACAAATAACGTGCCCTTCTTGAGTTAGGACACCACCTAGTCCTTCTTTACTTGCATCTACATAGACAGTGAAGTCTTTGTCCAGATCTGCTACTTTTAAAATGGGTGCGGTCGTTAACAATTATTTTAACTTATTAAAACTGTCTTGACATTTCCATGACCAGTTAAACTTGGTTCCTTTCTTTTGTAACGATGTGATAGGGTATGCAATCTTGGAAAATCCCTCTATGAATCTGCGGTAATATTTGGTGATTCCCATGAACGACCGGATGTCCGCTACGTCCTTAGGAATCAACCATTCCATGATGGCTCTTATTTTCTCAGGATCGACTGCAATACCTTCCTCAGATATTACATGTCCTAGGTATTGTATTTTCTTCCTATAAAAGTCACATTTATCGAATTTGGCATATAGTTTGTGTTTTCTCAAAGTTTGTAGAACTATCCTTAGGTGCTCTTCATGTTCTTCTTTTGTTTTATAATACACTAGTATATCATCAATAAATACCAAACAAACTTGTCCAAGTACTAACTAAAAATAATGTTCATTAAACACATGAATGTGGTTGGCGCATTAGTGAGTCCAAACAGTATAACAACAAATTCGTAACGTCCATATCTCGTTTAGAATGTTGTTTTACTTATGTCCTCATCTTTTATCCTAACCTGGTGATAACCAGATCGTAAATCCAATTTAGAAAAAATCTTTGCCCTACCTACTTGATCGAACATATCATTTATCCTAGGTAAGGGGTACTTGTTCTTAACAGTCATTTTGTTTAATTGTCTGTAATCAATGCATAATCTCAGAGTTTCGTCTTTCTTTTTAACAAAGAGAACATGTGCTCCCCATGGTGAAACACTCGGTCTGATATATTCTTTGATGTAAGCTTCTGCCCACATCTCCCACTGTAGAGGCTTCATGTAGGTTGTGAACCGTAGTTCTGGCTGCTAAAGTCAAACATGGACAATTCCTCCTTAAGTGAGGTTCTCCACATTACCAACATTTTAACGGTTCACGGGGGCTGTCCCCAAACTTCTTTGTTCCCAGATTTACTAGTTTACCACCTCCTTGGGTGTTTTGATTATTGGAGTGAAAATATTTTCTGGGAAAACTTTTTGCTGCGTTCCGAAAAGGAGTTGGCTGACATCCCTTCTTCCGCTGGTTCATTCGATCTTGTTTCCTGTCTTTCCAAGCCTTGCGAAATTCTGACCGCTATTTGTATTGGTCGTAACACGGGATTTCCTGAATACTTCACTCAAGGACTTGGGATTATCAAATTCGATTATGTCCTTATAGGACTGTGGTAAACAGCTTGGGAACCACTAGATTTTTACTTTATCCTCCCTGATATAAGGCACAAACCTTAGTAATTCTAGGAATTTGTTTATCATATCTTCCATAGCCATTTGACCGAGTCATAGCTCATAAGATTCTTTGTTTTTTCTTTCATAGTAACATTTAGATAGGTACTGTTTCTTAAAGTATTTCTTAAAATCCGACCATTCCATCTGTTTTTCCTTTAGGCCCTTGGCCAACTTCAGGTCTTGCCACCATATGCTAGCCTTCCCTTTTAGATTATAGATGGCCTTTCTGACCTTCATATTACTGGAATAGTTGTATATCTGGAAATACTTCTTGATGTCTAATAACCATGCTTCTGCTTCCTCCCCTGTTTTGGATTCCCCGTCAAAGGTATATGGTTTGATTTTCTTAAACTCTCCTTCAAGGTGATCTATTTGTTTTCTTTTTCTTCCTGTTTTTGTTTTATCTTCAACTGAAGGTGTACCTTCAGACGGGTCATCCCCTTTTTCTGCTTCAGGACCAGAATTATTGGAGGCCATTTTACTGACCTCTTCTTCCTGGTTATCGTCCTTTGGTATTTTCTTTGTCACTATACTTCATAGCAGGACTTCATTTATTTCTTGTTGTTCCCACTGTGCCTTTTTCAGTTTCTCATTGTCTGCTTTGAAAACTTGCAGCTCAAAAATGAGATTTCTCATAGTTTCCAGAATTTTGGTAGGTGAACTTCCGTCACTGTTCTGCCTCTGATCTTCAGGAGGCCTTTGTTCAGGATTCTCTTCGAGTCTGATTTCTGCTTCATCCTGGGCTGCCATGATTACAACAGAATAAAGCGTTTTCTGTTTGTAATAGTAATTGTTTTGATAGTTTTACACAAACAGGAAAATATATGCTAAGTAATTAATTTGGCCTTGCTCAAGGTCCAAATGTTGTAACCTTTTCTCTGATACCATATGTAATGTACCCCAAATTTACCAACATAATTTTTTTTCTTTTTTCGAGGAACATTAATCTTCAATTTGTTCTAGGAGACTTGTAGTTAGTAGAAGTAGGTATTTATCATCATTGTTAATTGTTAATCTCTGTGATATTCTTATGTTCTGGCTATCGAACGATGAACAATCACATCACAAACATTTCTACTCTAACTTAACTCTTCCTGCACAAAACTCCTATACAAATAATCTCTACATTATAACATCTATCCATTTAAACCCTTCATTCCTAAAGCTATTCTAATACTTAGACACACACACACACACACACACACACATTACATTGGACTTAGGACTCATGGTCCTATACTCTTTCCTAAGTATGAGCTCCTACGCTTGCACGCAAGGAAAAATCTCGTTTGACTTTTGAAATAAAACTCATATACCATGTACAATATAATGTGGTCGGGAGTATACATTCTTAGTGGAAATATTTCGGTTTAACATAAGGTGTTTGACATTACTTCACATGACCAAATACCTCAAACGATTCACCTATGATTATTGGTCGTGTATTGATCTCTCGGTTAATATTAACATGAAGGTTTGATACAAGTGTAACCCTAACAATTCGTTTAACCCTGTCTTAACTGGACGATGTCTAAACTGAATGATAATTAGTTAGAGTTAGATGGTCCTATTTGTTGTATCATGGAGGGACTGTCCTTTACTTCGCACCTCTGAATGTGAAAGGAAGGTTTGTAAGACGTGAATTAAACCTCTAAATCAACCATTAATGGAGACCCTGTGAGTGTGAAGCTCGAGGGTTAGCACTTATCCCCTCGTCCAATATGATTGTGTCATCTCCGCCCCATCATATGGCCATATCTAGCCTTCGTACCATCATCATTTACTTTGCGAAGTAGGGGTTCATCAGGGATAGAGGAGTTTCTTTTGTCATTTGGGAAGTTTTTTGAATTAGCTATGTGTTTCCTTCGTAGCAAGGGAGGTCGGTGACCTGGAGGATTCCTTCCCGATGGAAGCATGCAAGTCTACCTGAATGCCCTGGTAAGTCATCATACTTCCCATGTTCTGTTGGTTGGATGAAACCTTTGGGATTTTCATTACAGTGGAAATAATACTTTGTATTGCAAACTCTTTTTATGACTTTCAGTGAAAGGTTTTTCCCCGTTATCATTATTTTGTTCCTTAGTTCCTTGGGTTATTTCTGGTCCGAGATAAGTAGATCTCTCAGTTGTTTATCCTCAAATTTCTTGAAAGGCTCGGCATCCTGTCTTCTTGTTTCCATTTCCAACTAATTTGTACAGACATTGTTTCGTATGTATTTTATTTTTAGGGTTTCGTTATCCCCTACATTCTTTACAATTCCTCTATTGTTATGCACTGTTGTCTGGTGTTGAGCCTCTGCTAGTCTAGGAGTTGAAAACCTGCACTGTGTAATGCATTTTATATTGCATTTTTAATTGGGAACCCACCCTTCTGTAGGTTGTATCAGACCCTTAAATGGTTCTTACGATCATAATGTCCTTTTTAAAGATTACTGTATTTCCATTCGGTACATAATGAAATATGGGGATTCTGTATTCCGAACATAATATCCTACAACATACAAATATTTGAGTCAGTAATAAATTCGTGGGTTTAGGTGTTTCCTGCTGTTATTATTGTTGTCTGTGGGTGGTAACCACCATTCGACGCTTGGTAAATTTGGCAATAATGTTAACTTTGTATTTATACTTCGATTAAAATATCCTCTCGAACACAGACAGTTGTTTCAAGTTAGATTTTGACGACGTCATTGGCATATAGATTTTAATTCAATGGTTACTGTTTGAGAAATGTATTCGGCCTCCTCACATTGCGCGAACCCATGCAGTTTGGATTTCAATGTTATATTGTTTGTTTATTTGTTTTCCTGAAGAGTTTGACTTAATCGATTTGGTAACCAATTCTAATGATGTTGACCACCTAAACTGAACTCATAATCAGAAATAAAGTCGACTACTTTTCATTTTGTTCATGTTGCTAGTTGTACCAGCCAAGATTTTTCATGTCTTGTTTTCTTAAGTTTATTTGACTCCACTATACCCAGAGTGATATAACTCAACGTAGCTCCAGGATCAATTAAAACAAAAATACGAGTGCTATTAATTTTACCTTCAATTTCCACCACAAAGGACTGGTGATCAGCTTGTCGGCCATCCATGACTGCATTGATCTGATGTAAGCTTCTACCTACATCCCCTACTGTAGAGGCTTCCTGTAGATTGTAAACAGTAGTTTTGGTTGCTAAAGTCAAACATCGACATTTTAACGATTCACGGGGGTTGTCCCCAAACTTCTTTGTTCCCAGATTTACTAGTTTACCGTCTCCTTGGGTGTTTTGATTGTTGGAGTGAAAATCTTTCCTTGGGAAAATATTTGCTACGTTTCGATAAGGAGCTGGCTGATATCCCTTCTTCCGCTGGTTCATTCAGTCTTGTTTCTTGTCTTTCCAAGCCTTTGAAAATTCTGACTGTTGTTTGTATTGGTTGTAACACATTCAGGATTTTCTGAAAACTTTGCTTAAGGACTTGGGATTATCAAATTCAATTATGTCCTTATAGGAATATGGTAAACAGCTTAGGAACCACTGGATTTTCACTTTGTTCTTCTAGATATAAGGTACAAACCTTAGTAATTCCAGGAATTTGTTTATCAGATCTTCCATAGCCATTTGACTGAGTCACAGCTCATAAAATTATTTGGTTTTTCTTTCATAGTAACTTTTAGATAGGCACTGTTTCTTCAAGTATTTCTTAAAATCCAACCATTCCATCTGTTTTTATTTTAGACCCTTGGCCAACTTCAGGTCTTGCCACCATATGCTGGCCTTCCCCTTCAGATTATAGATGTCCATTCTGACCTTCATATCGTTGGAATAGTTATATATCTGGAAATACTTCTTGATGTCTAATAACCTTGCTTCAGCTTCCTCCCCTGTTCTGGATTCCCCGTCAAAGGTAGATGGCTTGATTTTCTTAAAATCTCCCTACTGGTGATCTACTTGTTTCCTTTTTCTTCTTGTTTTTGTTTTGTCTTCAGCTGAAGGCGTTCCTTCAGACGAGTTGTCCCCTTTTTCTGCTTCAGGACTAGAGTTCTTGGAGGCCCTTTTACTGACCTCTTCTTCCTGGTTATCATCCTTTGGGATTTTCTTTGTCACTATACTTTGTAGCATGACTTCATTTATTTCCTGTTGTTCCTGCTGTGCCTTTTTCAGTTTCTCATAGTTTGCTTTGAAAACCTGCAACTCAACAATGAGATTTCTCATAGTTTCTAGAACTTCGGTAGGTGAACTTTCATCACTGTTATGTCTCTAATATTTAGGAGGCCTTTGCTCAGGGTTCTCCTCAAGTCTGATTTCTGCTTCATCTTGGGCTGCCATGATTACAATAGAATAAAGTGTTTTTTGTTTGTAACAATAATTATTTTGTTGGTTTTTCATAAACAGAAAAATATATGCTAAGTAAATATTTTGGCCCTACTCAAGGTCCAAGTGTTGTAACCTTTGCTCTGATACCATATGTAATGTACCTCAAATTTTCCCAATAAAAAAAAAATTATGAGGAACATTAATCTCCAAATTTCATTTAGTAGACTCTTAGTTAAGAGAAGGTAGTATTTAACACAATTGTTAATCTTTGTGAGATTTCTTATGTTCTGACTAACAAATGGTGAATGCTCATTTATGAGCATTTCTCACACTGAACAAAGTTCCTATATAAATAAACCTGCACATTCTAACATTTACCCTTCAATCCTAAAGCTATTCTAATACTTACATATATATATCCATATCATATTAGACTTAGGACTCAAGATCCTATACTCTTCCCTAAGATAAGCTTCTATGCTTGCGTGCAAGGGAAAATATCATTGACTTTCGAAATAAAAATTTGTATACCATGCACAAAGTAAAATGGGTTGGGTGTATACATCCTTCGTGAAATATTATCATCTTAATATAAGGTCTTTCATATTACTTCACCTGGGAAATAAATCGAGCAAATCCCCTAGCCTTTATTGGTTGGGTAATGAGCTTCCAGTTACTATTGAAATAAACGTTTTGTTAACAAAGCTCAATCCTAACAAACTCGTTTAACTCTGTCTTAACTGAAATATGTCTCACATAAACAATGTCTCATATGAACAAGGTATTAACTGAAAGATAGTGGTTAGAGTTAAGTGGTCCAGTTTGTTGTATCACGATGGGATTGTCCCTTACTTTGCACCTCTTAATGTGAAAGGGAGGTTTCTTGTCAGGCGTGAATTAAACCTTTTGTCTGGCCATTAATGAAGACTCTATGAGTGTGAAACTTGATGATTATCACTTGTCCCTTCGTCCAGTAAGATCACGCCATCTCTGCCCCATCACATGGCCAAGACCATCCTTCATACCATCGTCATTTACTCTTCTTGGTAAGGGTTTTCAGGGACATATGAGTTTTCTTTTCTCATTTGTGAAGTTCTCTAAATTAGCTCTGTATTTTATTTTCTCAATGAGGGAGATCGGTGACTTGGATTATTTTACCTGGTGGAAGCAGACATCTCTACCCGGATGCCTTGGTAAGTTCACGATGCTCTTGAATAAGTAGACTTCATGGTTGTTTTATTTTCAATCTTCCTAAAAGGACTCAACATTCTGCCTTCTTATTTCCAATTTTCATTGAGTTTTCACATGCATAGTTTTTGTATGTATTTTACCCTTAGGGTTTCGTTGTTCCCCTACATTCCTTACAATTCCTCAAATGTTATGCATTGTTAATTGGTGTTGAGCCTCTGCGAGACTACGCGGGGTTCTAGTCTAGGAGTTGAAAACCCGTACTGTGGAATGCATGTTATTTGTGTTTTATTTGGGAACCCACCCCTTTGTAGGTTTTATCAGGCCCTTAGTTGGTTCTTACGATTATAACATCTTCTTACTTTATTTCCATTTGGTACATAAAGAATTATGAGGATTCTGTGTCCCAAACAGGTTTTTTAAGGGATACCCTACATCATACAAATATTTGAGCCTGTAATAAATTTGGGTATTTTCCTACTGTTATTATTGTTGCCTGTATGTGGTAAACACTATTCGAAGCCTTTATAAAATTCAGCAAGAATGTTAACTCTGTATTTAAGCTTTGATTAAAGACGTCCTTTTCAGCACAGACAATCGGTTCATGTTATATTTGATGACTTCAATGGCATATAGCATTTAACTCTATGTTTAAAGTTTGAGTAATGGATTTGTCCTGCTCACACTATGTGAACCCATGCAGTTTGGTTTCGAAGTTAAGATTGTTTGTTTATTTCTTTTCCTGAAGAGTTTGACTTAAACGACTTGATGACTAATTCTAATGATGGGACCCTGTTGTTGCGAGGGTACCCATCAGGAATTTCTTGGACCACCCTCCCCTTTAGTCTGGGATGTCTGTTCAACCAAAGCGTGATAGGGAAAGTACACCATGTCTCCAAGTAGTAAGTTAAGTGCAACTCTGAAATAAACTTTTCCTGTCATTAATCATTCCATTGAAAATTACATTTGTCTTACTTTTGTTGTACAATACTAATGTTGAATTTGTATTTCCTTGCAGGGACTTCGACCATGCACAATCCCAAATGCAGGCCCCTGCCATACGCACAAAAGGTATTCGGGTTTCATTTCTCCGCCCTTAAAGGAGTGTCCTAGGTTTCTTAGGATTGATATGGCTCTAAAACTAGAATGCTATCATTGTGGGTGAAAAAAGTCCATGCATAAAGATAGTCTATTCTTTAGCTCTGTATCTCCAATTTTAACAGAAGGGCATAAGGGTCATAACCTTATTACCATGTAAATAATTGAATGGTATAAATTGAATATGGTTGTATCATTATTCAAATTGTATAGTCGAGTTTTAGATGGAAATATGAATAGTCCCTTCTTTTAGAACAATAGATATGTTATATGAATATTTATGGAATGAATAGAAATACACATCTATGAACATTAATTTTGTCTTGACTCTTTCCAGTTTTACTTTGGATCCTATAGAGAAAATTTGAACAATTTCTTGTTTAATCCTGTAGATTTTCCCTTTTTGAATTATCACTATAGTAGGTCCGTGCGTATCGAAAATATGTGGTTCTAGGGTATATACCCTTCACTTCAATTAATTTACTACTGTATCATTTTATCTCAAAATCTCTTATGCAATCTGCTAGCCTATTTGTTTACCCTTATAATATTTTGTGACTAGGCAAACTATTTGCTTTCCATCATTTCATTTCCAGAAATTCCACTATGACTAGTTAGATTGTTTGTCTTCCATTATATTTTTAATACCATATGCAGTCTAGAAACCTACAATCATGTGTATATGCATTTAAACTTGTGTATTTCTGAAATTTATATTCTTTAAGTTCACTGAGTTTTTTCGTCTTCTACGCTATTCGACTCAAAGAAAAAGGGCTTTGTTTTGTAAGACTTTGAACTAGACAAGCTTAACTTCTGACATAAAAATGAATAGATGTGTTTACCTTCCCATATCATCGTTGAGATTCTCATTATATGAATATTTAGATATCGAAATAGAACATCAAATCTTTTGTACAAATGTGAAGTGTGTGTGTGTGTGTGTGTACAATGTTATTTTTATCATACATAGATATTATATGAGTGTTATGGCTCTGTATAAATTCCTTACAGTAATATGCGAATGTACAATCACTTTTAACTCTTGAGTACCCTTCAACATTTTCCTTTGTCAATTATGCAATAAATGATTTCTTCGATGGATTTATTGTACTTATATATAACAGGATCTATACTATCCGAAGTAGAATCAGAATGATTTTGTTTTAAACTAGGAGCATTCTAGCGTGTTTTACATATTCTATTCATAATTAAGATGTACAGGTAGTTTATTCAAAATATGAAATTAAACTTGCATGGGGTTTATCCTACAATTGTTTCCATCCATTCATAGTTTAACTTACAACAATAATTCATACAACAGTATGCTAGATATACTCTTTCATCCATTTAAATCAAAATGATTCTTGTTTAGAAATAAATTCAACATAAATAATTCACCCAGCATTGTATAGATGTATTCTATCAGCCATTTAAATCAAAGCGATTCTTGTTTAGAAAGTAAATCAACAGAAATAATTCACCCAACATGGTATAGATGTATTCTATCATCCATTCAAAGTAAGAGACATGTAACCAAAAAAAGAGTAAATGAACATATCTGAGCAAGTTCATTGAAACAAATGGAACAACCACGTTCCTCCCAACCTTAGAACAGAACAACCAATGCTACTTGCTCCATTCACCCCCTAGCTTGACCATGAATCCATGAGGGCGAACTCAGAACTCCACCTTAGCAATAGTCCTTCAGTTTCATCAACTTCTCCTTGCCTCACACTCAGAAAACAGTTTTCTTAACAACAAGATATAATTATTATTTCCCCAGCATACTAGGCAGTGTCCTACCTCCTCTCATATGTTATATATCAAAAGCAATTTTTGCCTAGGTATTTTTCTCCCCTTGGGAATTTTCACAACTTTCCAAATCCCTAATTTTCAAGGGTTTCCAATGGACAAATTCTTGATTTTCCACTTTTCACATTCAACGCTGAGGTAGTTCCAACATGTTCCCCTCTCATGGAGTCATGGTCAACTGATTTTAACATGGTTGTTCCATTTGTCCATCAACAATAAATAAAAAATATTTTGTTTCATACAAGTGTCATAGTCAAATAGTTAGTTGGGTCAAATCAGATCTATGCCCAATATTCATAATCATCAATTACAATTAACTAAATTCGGAATTCAGAATTTCCATAAATGGCAATAATTTTCCAATTTCGAATTTACTAAAAACGAAAATAATTTCCTAAGCAAATTTCATATTTAAAAATAATTTATTTTTGGGGATGTTACAGTTGACCTCTAGGGACATCCTCTTCATCTTCACCCTTTTCTATCTCATTTCCCCTAGGGTCATCAGGATTCCCCCCTTGAGGTGAATTCCTCACCTCTAAAGTGACGGGGATGCCTACTTAAGGTGACAGTGGGTAGGGTCCCTCCTAGTTGTCGTAAATTGGTGGTTGGGTTGGGATTTTCCCAGCCTACAACTTGTGCAATAACATGACTCAAGAAATCTCCAAGAGCTTGGAATGCACGAATTGACAATTACTTGAGTAGAATTGGATTTTACAAGAGCTATGTTGATCCAAACCTTTATTACAAGGTTGTGAATAATGCACCTGTGATCCTACTACTATATGTTGATGATTTATTTCTAATAGGTGTAAAGCCTCTCATTATTCAATATAAGATGGAGCTAACCTCTTAATTCGATATGAAGCATATTGGTCTCATGCATTATTATTTGAGACTAGAAGTATGGCAGAAGTGTGGTGAAAT
>CBVK0100692592.1:0-11098 GCA_900067695.1 Picea abies
AATGAAATTACAATATACTTTTACAAGGTAATTTTTGCTTCGAGGGATTTTCCCCTGAACCCCCATCAGGGGATGCTGCCCCCAAACCCCCGTTGGGGGCCCGCTTTCCCCTAGACCCCCCAGTCGGGGGGATAGCCCCCCCGGACCCCGTAGAGGGGGTAGCCCCCCTCTGCACTCCCCCATTTGGAAGAGTGTACATACTTTTGGGGTGTAAATATTTCATGAGGTATAAACAGGACTGAAAGAAAGGACCTCTGAATCAGGAAGATAATCAGGCTCCACAACCAATAGGAAGTGTGAGTACAGGGAGGATATTGGGATCCCCTGTTAGATTTCAAGTAGGACCTTTAGGTTTCATTTGGATAAGAGCACCAATATCAACAATGGTTGGTCACGTGAGAGGTTTGATTTCCTGATACCCAAAATTCTAGGGTAAGGGAGATGACGATGTTGAGCAACATTGGTTCTTGTGTGAGGAAATATGGAGATCTACAGGGACCCCGTATGAAAATAAGTTGGTTTAGTTCCAAACTACCTTGAGGGGTCACGCTCTCAAGTGGTACATGGAAATTATTGAGCCAGGAGTGTCAGGAATGAAAGGTCAAGAGTTCAAAATTCATCAGGTATGGACCAGGTTCATAATGAAGTTTAAACTACCACAGTCAGAACAACAAGCTCTGTCTGAGTTGCACGAGATCCAGCAAAGGGAAGGTGAATCAACCTGGGAGTATAGACAAAATTTTAAATATGCTATAGGGAGGTTAGAAAATCCAATCCATGAGGAACATCAAAGGGAATGGTATATTCAGGGACTACTAGCTCTGACTTAGATTCCTCTAATGCAACAATGGATAGCCACTTTGATAGATGACTTGGAATAATTGATTAATATTAAATCCATGGTGAGATACCATGGGATCCTCAGAGTGACCAGAACCCCAGCAGATGTGAATTTGGTGCAACTACAAGGGAAAATTTCAACGCTTACAAAAAATATTCAAGAAATGACAATACCTAGACCAGGATGACTGCAGGTCTGGTGCACTGAACGTTATATAGAAGGACATATGGTAGATGAATGTCCATGAATGAGGGGAATGGGACCTCCTTAGAATTTGATGGGACCCTCACCAGGACCCACGAGAGGAGTTTCACAAGTATCTATGAACTTACCATTCCATAACCCAACCCCATATCATGCTTTTCCAGGGATCCAAGAAACACCAATGGTTGAGTATTGTGCGATTTTCCGAATCCATTGGAATGGGTCGAGATAGTGCCCCATTATGCATAAATATTAAAACATACCAAATATAGTACACTTTGAGTTCTGTGCATCTACCACACATACTACCAATCAATGTAGATCATTGGATGCACTTGCAGACAGGTTGGACTGAACATCATTCAGGGTGACTGAAAACCCTCAGGGACCAGGAAGAGTTTGAGGAGGTGGAGCTGGAGGAGACTTTAGAGGAGGAAGAACTAGGGGAAGAGGTCCAAGCAAATGTTATAACTGTGATGAGTGAGGCCACATGGATAGAGACTATCCTTATCCAAGGTGACCATGGTGCTCTCAATACAGAACCAATGGGAACAAAACTGAAGACGATCTAGAACTAATTGAAAAATGGGAAGATCAGGTATGTCAACTAGGAACTAACCTCATCAGTTCAGAAATCAATAGAGTTAGTAATGGAAAATTACCCATCCTAAATATAATTACTCGAGGAGGAACAAAGACATGAGTTGATGCTGACACTTTACATCATATCCATAAAGTAGCACTTGAAGAAGACAGGTATGACCCTCTAAAACATAATTTGTTCTTTAAAAATGCCATAGAAGTATTTTATAATATCCCTAGCCCTGAGATGCAAGAGAAACCCCCACAACCTAGTGTTTACCCTAGGATTTCACAAGTCCCTGCTTCACCCTCTGCACCCAGAAACCCTGTAGTCACACCGAGACAACCTGGGTAACTTAAAAATATAGTCAAACTTTGCTTTCAATTATTCTCTCACATTCTCTGGAATGATCAATTAACAAAGAAGATGTGCAACTCACTATACCTAGTTTTAGGGAATGAAGAAACCATTGAAGATGGAATAAGGACTAATCTACCTGAGAAGAGTACTTAGAGTGTGCAGAGAAGAAAAGTATGAACTGAAAAAAAATTCAGACTAGTAGCCCAGTTTGACGAATTTGAGATTAAGGATCTCATGTTAGATCTAGGATACGATGTGAACATTCTTCCTAAGAAGACCTGGGAAGCCTTAGAAAAACCTAGGCTAACATATTCCCCAATTTAGCTAAGAATGACCAACCAATATTGTATTTTCCCAATAGGAAGACTGGAGAGTGTGGAAATAGATGTTGCAGGAGTGAAGACCATAACTGATTTTGAAGTGATTGAACTCATGGGGGATAAGGACCCTTACCCTGCACTACTTGGCATTGATTGGGCCTACAACAACTATGTATTAATTGAATTAAAGAAAGACACCATGAGGTTTGAGGCTGATGGAATCAAGGTAGTTCAACCTTGGTTCCGTATGTAGGGCCTAAATATACAGAGCCAATAGAAAATAATATGGAGGGAGAAGACTTGGATCAGTTGTACACTTTAATAGAAGGAACAAGAGATGATTATAGAAATCCTACTGCTGAGGGATCGGTAAGTTGGAGGAGTATACAGTCAGTAGACAAAGATTCATAATTGGATTTTGACAGTTGGAAGTAAGGCTCGTACAAAAAATTCTCAAGGAGATGTGCAATTGTCAGATCAACTAGATGGGTTGGGATCGAAGTCAAAGAACATACAGTATATGATGGAACCTCAGGACTCGACAATTTCCTTCTCAACAAGGAATAACAGGTAGTAGACGACCAAAGGATCTCAATACTAGATGTAGCCCTCCAGGACACCCCTGCCAGATGGTGGGGTAGTCATAAAGACTTAATCAGAAATTGGTACGATGTGAAGCAAGCTATCAAGTATAGGTTTTAGAATAAGGATAATTTGGAATAAGAGATGAATATGGATTTCCAGGTTGCACAACTGTTCAATGAAGAATCTGATCCTAAAGTACATATTGAACCTGAGTGCATGACATAGTGGAAATTTGTGGAAATACCCTCTCGCTTTTGGGTTGAGGTATTTCCCCATTCCCTAGGTTTGATCCCAAAATCTTGGTTCATACATGAGGAAACCAGAAGACAGACCAGCGACTGGAAAATGTTGGCAGCTCATTTTTGCAAGGACTTCTCATTTACAAGTAAGTACCCTAAGATTGAAGTAGTCCTGCAAAATATTACATAATTTCTTTTTACAGACAATAGTAGTAAAAAATCAAAATTAGTGGTATGTGAAAAACATAGCCTAGAAATTCAAAATAATATTCAACCATGAAGCCTATAGAATGCTATAAGATTTCTAGGGATTCTGAAAACCCACATGATTTAGAGGAATTGAGAAACCTATCCATCAAGGAGATAGAAGGGAATAGAGAAATTCAGAACATCATACCCAATTAAACTGATAGTTCCTATAATCACCCATTAAAGTTGTGCAAAGTCAATATAGGGACCATATAGATACCTATGATAGCTATGGTGGGAGACTACTAGGATGAAAAAACTAGGCAAGAAATACATAGTTTGTTTCGGGAATATGAGGTTATGTTCCCGAATAATTTTTCAGAGTTAAAGGAAATCAAATGAGTTATGGGAGAAATGAAAACCAAATTAAAACTAGGATCAAAGCATGTGAGGCATAGACCGTACCATCTTAACCCTAGAGTAAAAGAGAAGGTTAAGAAGGAGATAGACAAGATGTTGGAAGCTAGACTTATTTTTGTAATGGAAGAAGCAGAATGGGTCATCCTAATAGTCATTCAAAGCAAGAAAGGAACATAGGATATCATGGTTTGTGTAGACTATAGAAGCCTTAAATATGCCTATGTGCATGACCCTTTCCCAACACCTTTTATTGATGAGGTGCTAGAACAGGTTGTGGGGAAGAAAGTGTACTCATTCACAGATGGATTTTCAAGGTACCACCAAGTCAGGATTTTTGAAGAGGACAAAAATAAGACCACATTCATAACATAATGGGGATATTTCACATACAATGTGATGTCATTTGGCTTAAAGAATGCCTCTACAGTTTTCTCCAGAATTGTAATAGTATCTTTGAGAGAGTTTATTCACAAGTTTATATAAGTTTATATGGATTATTGGGCGATATATATTTTTCTCAAGGAACATGTAGCGCTGTTACTTTTGATGTTTGACAGATGCAGAGAATTGAAGATATCATTGAATCTTAGAAAGTGTATATTTTATGTACCACATGGGAATTTGTTGGGCCACATAGTATGCCGAGAAGGAATATTGGTAGACCCAACCAAATTTGCGGTTATTGTGAACATGCCACCACCTATGAGTGCTAAGCAGTTGCACTCCACGCTGGGACACACAGGGTGCTATTGCAGGTTCATCAGATGATATGAAAACATTACTGCACCTATGGAAAACCTATTGAAAAAGGCTGAAATGTTTCAATGGACCCCAAAATATGATAAAGCATTCAAGACCCTAAAGGAGAAGCTCAACACAACACCGATTCTGATATTTCCAAACTGGGAAAATGAATTTCACATCCACGTATATGCTTCAGGTATTTCCTTAGGAGCTATCTTAGCACAATCTGGAGATGGAGCCATGGATCATCCTATCTATTTTGTGAGCTGGATTTTTTCACAAGATGAGCACAAATACACAACAATAGAAAGAGAGGGTTTAGCCATGAGTTATGATTTGCAAAAATTTAGACATTATTTGTTAGGTTCTCATTTCAAATTCTTTATTGATCATTCTGCATTGACATATCTAGTCAACAAACCTATGTTAGAAGGGAAAATTTGTAGATGGTTGCTACTATTTTAGGAATTTTCTTTTGAATTAATTATTAAGCCTGGAGGATGTAACGTAGGACCTGATCACCTGTCTATATTAGAGTTAGGGGAAGGTGGCAGAGCAGTTGATGATCAAATCCCAGATGCAGACTTGTTCTGGATTGAGGCCATACCAAAGTATCTAGAGGACATAGAAGTATTCTTAAGTACAAGATCCTACCCAAAAACATATTCCGCAACACATAAATGCCATATGGTTTTTAGAGCAACGGATTACTAGTTGATTGCAGTACAATTGTATAAATTGGGGCTAGATAGTATCCTCATAATATGTGTCTTGGATCATGAAAGGAAGGATATATTATGGGAATGACACAAAAGAGTTGCGAGAGGTCATGTAGGAGGAAAGGCCACTGCAAAAAAAGTTCTACAAGATGGACTTTGGTGGGCAACGCTCTTTAAGGATGCAAAGGTATATGCTAGATCATGTGATGCTTGTCAAAGAGTGGGTAAGCCATCATGACGAGATGAATTACAAATTAAACAGTTCGAGATATATAGGTGTTTGAGAAGTGGGAATTTGACTTCATTGTACCGATCAACCCCACAACTAAGCATTGAAAGGCTAGGTACATTATTACTACAACTAACTACCTTACATGTTGGGCTGAGGCAACAACTGTTTAGGACTATT
The DNA here is from genome assembly GCA_900067695.1 of Picea abies. Lineage (NCBI taxonomy): Eukaryota > Viridiplantae > Streptophyta > Pinopsida > Pinales > Pinaceae > Picea > Picea abies. Next base: position 5,614 of record CBVK0100692592.1, read on the forward strand.
CATCCGATATTGCTGCTAGGTTCATCTTTGAGAATATTATCACTCGATTTGGATGTCTTAGGAGCCTAAGAAGTTATCAGAGAGCTCATTTCATTAGTATCACTATAGCAAATCTTACAGTAGAGTTCTTGATCCAACATCACAAAAGCAACCCCTACCACCTGCGAGCCAATGGAATAGTAGAAGCATTCAACAAGATTCTGGAGAGAAGGTTAAAAAAGGTCGGTTGTGCAAATTGGGAAGATTGGGATGATAGAGTTCCAACAGTACTATGGGCTTACAGGACAACCACAAAGAAACTCCATAGGTACACGTCATTCCAACTATTTTTTCGGAAAGAGGCAGTGGTGCCTGCAGAATTCATCACTCTAAGTTTGTACATCACATAGATCACAGATATGTCAGAGGAGGAATCATTTGCGTAGAGACTTACTGAGTTACAAGAACTCGAGGAGACCAAGTTTTTAGTAGACTTCCATCAGTCGTTTGAAAAAGAAAGGAAAAAATCTTGGCATGACAAGCACATTAAGACTAAATTATTTTCCCAAGGAGACAAGGTTCCACTCTATGGCAACCGATACCAAAAGCATCTTGTGAAGTTTCACATGCATTGGTTGGTACCATTTATAGTTTCAGAGATCTAACCCTCAAGAGCAGTCATAATTGTGCAACTGGATGGTATGCTGCGACCAGGATGGGTGAATGGTGCTCACCTGAAACCCTATATGTCTCAGAACTGAGCAAAAAGGACTATTTCTCTAGTTTCAAAGAGAATGATAATAGTTAGATTTGAGTTTTCTGTAATTTTTTTTAATCCAGTTAATAAATTCGATGTGCAGAATGTTGCGCTATGACACGCAGTTCATTTTTTGTTTATGTGATGTTTGATGCAGAACTGCTTACTCAGTAGTGGAGGATCAAACAAGGAAATAACTCATTTATGACGGTGATTAATATGATGGGGACCCCTTTGTGGTCAGAGGGAGAATGAATCTGAATGGAATCTAAGTCTATGTGCAACACGCAACTAGTCTAGTCACAGTCTTTATTGATATTACAATACCCTGTCTGAATTCAGTTAAGCCATAAATCCATGATACATGAAGATGCCATCAGCATTCACGCCGATATTCCAACCCATCAAATGAAAAGGTATAAAATTGGCCACGTCCCTATCCAACTTTCATAGTAAATGCCAGAATCTCCCAATAGGATTTACCCTGTTAACACGTCCCATCGGACAACTCAGATCCAAGTTGTGTCCATAGGGTCAAGATGAACAATAGTTATTGTAGAACTTGCCAGCTAAGCTCGAGTATAAGGCTCTGAGAAATTTCTGTAGAACACATTGCTTTCAAAGAACTTATCAATTTATGAACTCTGTAGAGAAAGTAAGCCTATGGAGTTGAGAAACCATATTTGTGATCCCCAATCCTTAGTTCGTTGCAGAATTTGTTGCTAACTCAGAGACCACAATGTTGAGAGCTACATGAAGTCGAAGAACCATGTTCGAAGATGTAGTACTAGATGAGCCCTGCGACCCCCAAGTCGAGGTCGTAGGTGATCTAAATGGGAAGGTAGAGCAGGTCAAGCTCCTTGACCTCGACTCAAAGGACCAGGTATTGTTCCCCCAGATCAACATAGATGTATTATGGACTCTCACTCTAGATGAGTTGGGAGGCATGCAATTTGTGCCCAAGCCTAAATTCATCAAAATATTCAACTCAAACATCATGAACCTCAGAGATTTACTAGTGTCAGGTACTAATGGTGAAGTTTCATGGTGCACCAATTTCTTGATCAGTAGGGTGTGTGACAAAAGTCTTTGGATGGATAGGAGGTATCCAATCCACACCGAGGACATGCATCAACTCACTAGAATATCCCTTGAAGGTGAGGATGTTTCAGAGGGATTCTAGGGTCCCAACAAAGATGGAAAGAAGAAAGGGGAGCCCAACCTCCATGAAAGGTTCCACATGAAGAGGGGATGGGTGCACAACCAAAATTTACCCCCTACTACCAGAGACAATCAGGACTGGATTTTACATCATATCTAGCAAGGTTATGAGGTCATACTACAAGGAAGAATGCATGTTGAATGCATTGTCAGTGGTCGTCTTCTGTACCAATGGCATTGTATTCAACTGGTGTAGTTTCTTGTTGGAGGAACTGATCATGGCTTGAGAGGAAGCCCAGGATAAGGGAGGAACCTTCACATATGGCTACCTATTGGTGGATTTCATGATGTTCAAGTGGATGCCACCCGCTAGAAGATATTTGGCACTCGCATATAAGGGGCACATGGAAAATATGTTTGAGCCATGGCACTCTAGGGTGGATTCAAAGAACACAACCTTCAACAACTCGACGTTCTCCAAGTGGTACAATGCAATAATCGATGCAATGTAGAGGTTGAACATTCTGCAAGAGATCCTCAACTAAAAGATGAGGAACATTGCTTTTGGCATGAAATGACATCATATGTTTGTATGGATGAGGCATGTTAACAAAGAAGACTTCAATTGGAGGATGCTTTCATTCTACCTAGATGAGGAGGCCTTCGACAAAGAGGTAATTTCCTGGCTAAGAGTTAAATGCAACCCATGCAAGTTGGGGATGCACTATATGTTTCCTGTAGAATTATTGAAGAAGAAAGGCACATAATCAAGGGTAGGATCTAGCTCAGGACTGGAGACCCAGAAGAAGGAAGCTCAAGCATAGTTAGACTCTGAGGAGGAAGATGAGATGTAGCCATTAAAACACAAGAAAATAACGTTGTCAGCCTTCCCGCAGCTATCATATAAAGACGTGTTTATAGGTGAGGATGTCAACAAGATTCTGAGTGTTTTGTTCAACACAGAACCAGTGGTGAAGAAGCTTAGGACTGGGGTCTTTCTAAGTAAAATATTAAACCCCCAACCCATTGCATCTGTCATCCCTACACTCACTCAACAGTCAGAGAAACCCCTATCATTCATATCCAGGATGAACCTGAGCCTAGCACCCTTCCATCCACTATCATCACCGAACACCCTCCATCACCACCACAACCCTAGTCACCAACCACCAATCCAGCCCAAACCATAGATCCAAAGACAATGCAGCTCAATCCCCCAGAGAAAGAAAAGAGAGAACTCCCATAAACAACCCAGGAGTTTCCTAAGATGAGACCAGAAGTTTTTGGTCCAAACCCTGAAGTACCAGAGAAAACGTTGCAGCTAACTAGTCCAAACCTGGACACCCAAGACCAAAATATTGTTCTTTTTGTGCTGGAAAAGGATACCCAGACGGTGGAGGAGCCACAATCTCAAAGAACCCACCACATCCCCTCAATGACCAAGGTTGAGGGTGGCCAAGGAAGCATAGTGTAGGGAGCCGATGCAAGTAAAGGTGAGGAGAAACCAGAGGTTCAGAAGGAACCCGAGTTAAATTCTGGGCAGAGAACGACATCCTCGTAAGAACATATGGAGTTGGTTCTCCAGAACCCTCAGCAGTGCACAAAGTTGCTGCAACTCTGCCTGGCCATAAGAAAGGTTATGAAACTATTTCCCTTAGTGCTAAGGTTGATACTTACGCCAATACCATCAAAAAAGGAGGAGGTATAGACTTTCTCGGAGCATTCAATGACTTGTGCACTTCCACTATAGACTTGAGCACCTAGAGACACAACTCCTTCATCAACTAACCTTGCACAGTGGCCAGCAACACACTTGGTCAGAATGATCAGAGAATCCACTGATCAGCTAGAGTAGAGGCTCAAAAAGGCCGAGATGTATTCAAAGAACACACGGGAGGAATCTCTCCTTGAGTAAGAATGGAAGACACAATAATCACATGCAAATATCCAGGTCGACCATATATTAAAAAGAGTGCAAGAAAAACTTGTTGAAGAATGGCCGAAAATTTAGAAGGTTTCACCTAAACTTCCTGAATCCAGGGATGCAGGAGATCCAGAGCATTAGATTGAGCTGCTCCAATGAGAATGGATACAACTGGCCAGTCACTCTAAGCATTTGGAAGTACAGTTGTGGCAAACTCAACAAGAAGCAGAGAAATGACCTCAGAAGCTACAAGAGAAGATGGAAAAGGTAGCGCTAGAAGGAAACAATGCCTGAGCAACACTACATAAGAGCACAACTGAGTGCACAAGGATTTTCAAGGAAGTTAGAGACTATATGGGAACCATCACTAGGGGCAACCAAAACTTGGAGGAGGTGAGCACAAAAATCCAGGTGTTGAATGAAGAAGTTGATACCACGATGGATCCACTGGAGCAACAACAAAATTTCGACCAAATCCAGTAAGGGGACAATGAACTAAATGTCCTCTTTGAAGCTCAATCCATAGCAAATAAGTAGTTGCATGACTTTCGTCCTATCATTCACACATTGTACATGAAGATGCATCAATTTGATGCAGTAGGAGATTTTGAGTGGAACTTATTTGTCACATCCAAGCCAAAGGGATGCATTCCAGAGGCGACCCAATAGTTCATATCAGAGGCATCACTCCTTTCCAGGAAGTGGTAGGATAATATTTCAAGTAGTGATGAAGTGGGTCTTGGAGTTGGTCCCAGAGTTGGGCCCTTTGTTTGAAGAGGAAAAATAAGTGGAAGTGCAAGCTGAAGATCAAAATAAAGAGGAAAACAAGGACAAGAGAAAACAACAGTTTCTCCTGGAAGCTGCGAAAGGGCCGAGTACTTGACTCAAGGGTGAGTCAAGGTTTGTGGTCAAATCTTGTTGGGCCCTTTGTTTTTGGGATAAGGAATTGTGCAAGTTTTGGCCTAGTATGAGTTGCACAAGATTTAGAAGAAGCTGGACAATAGAGCAAGAAGAAGCAACATAAATCAGTTGCGAAAAGAGACAATGCAATGCCAACAAAGCAAAAGCGGTTGAAACAGAACAAGAAAGCATGCAAGATGAGACAGAAGACACAACCTAGTTTATATATAGGGTCAAATATGACTTTAAAAGGTTTTTGTTGTTGTTAGTTGGGTTAAGTTGGGTTGTTGTTCATTCAGTTGAATTGTGTAAGGTAATCTGTACACCATTTTGGGAGTTAGAGCTCTGTGACATGAGGCTAGAGCCAAGAGTCTATAATAGAGTGCTACTACATGTCTCTGAGTTTGTAAATGAAGAGAGATTTGAAGATAATATGAAGAGGGATCTAAATTTTAAAAATATTCTATGTCTTTCTTTGTTTTACTTATACATTACAATACTTCTTTATGGTTTATGAGTTCCACATGATGACTCTGTGTTTAAATGCTTGTTCGGAGCATATGTAGGTTCAGTTCTTGCACACATGAGTTCATATCTGTTTGGTAGTTAGATTTCTTGCGCAAGATCAGGATTAATCTTGAAGGTTTTTTGAATCCTCCTAAGTCTTTTCCTTTCCCTTCCCTATCTATTTGTCTCAGCAGCGCTTCGGGTGATACTTCTTCTCTTCGAAGGAGATGAAAATTCCAGTGCTCTAGACTACTCGG
>CBVK0100692593.1:0-11098 GCA_900067695.1 Picea abies
TCTTCCGATCTCACTGACGACATTGACATTTGGTTGGTCGAGTACACAAATAAAAATGAAGACATTGAAAATATATTACAAAATTTGTCTATTGATCTTAGGGAAATTGAAAATGAATTATTTAATGTTAAAATACAACAAGAGGAAATTGTGGCTTCATTTAAGGACTTTATGCAAGAATGGTTAAATAACTCAGTTTCCAAGATTTGTGAAATTCGGCAGAGGCAGTTATGACGGGTAACCAAACTGCAACCAGCAAGAGTATAAAGGAAGCGACAACAAGAAAATGAAGGAAAGATATACCACCATAGTATCGCATGCTTCTTTCTTTATCAGTTTTCATCCAATTATTCTGCTTTTTTTAATAGAAAAGTATAACCAATAGCAATCAACCGAGAATCCATGTGTCACCACCAATAGCGATCAACGCAGAATCCATATGTGGTCCCTCATACCAATAGCAATCGATAAGTTCTAACAATCCATATGTATTCACCACCCACACCAGTAGCAATCGACAGAGAATCCACAGACCAAAAAGTGAGGAGTTCAAAGAATAATGGTTGGATAATGTTTAATTGGTGAAAGAATTTTTAATGCGACTGAATGGTTTCAGACGAAATGAAAACTTCAAAATCGGCCCTGTACGTGAAAGAATAAATAATTTAGGGATACTGATTGGATTTCGGATTGATCCTGTACTGGAAAGAATTTAATGCGACTGAATGGACTTGACATGCAATGAGTCTAGACAACGGTGACAGCCACAACTTTTCCAACTTCGGCAATCGCAAGTAGACCAAGTTATAGCAGGTAATGACAAGTAGACCAACTTATACTCGTAGCTTTCTTGACGCAGTATAGGCAGAAAGGTGTCATGATTTTACTTACGTTGTTTTTGCATGGCAGGTATGGGAAAGAATAAATGCAGTCGAAGATTATGTGTTGATTTTCGACTGACTATGTGTTTGTAGGGTGAAGTACTTATGGTTTGTTTAGGGTTGAATGAGGCATCCACTATATCGATTCAATTTTGTAATGGTTATGTTATTCTGCTGACATTAGCCTTTGCAAGATTGATGTGTACCAAAAATGAGATGGAAGCTGATGGAAGCTGGTAGGTTAAGCATATTATAATTATGATTATGTATTAATAAATTATCTTCCCAGTTTTAATGGTTTGGTTGAGATTTGGTATAAAATTGAGCAAGTTCAAAATAGTTTATAACCTATAGCTTTAAAATTAAATTAAAGATTATTTACATGATTTTTAATTAAAGAAAAGAAACAATTTGTTATAACATATAAGAATAAACACAAGACTATTGAGACTTTGCTCTTTTCCACACATCTTTCATTATTTCATGAAATGATGTTAAATACATTGAAGTAGATCTTTGTTAAATATATTGAAGTAGATTAACCCGATTCCAACATTGATGGAATATAATTATACTTCCATAACTTAAATATTTAGAATATGAACATACTGAGCAAGGAACGATTCATTATTGCTTTTAGAATGAATAGCAACTATCACAAGCTCAAGGGAGGGTGGGTTAGAACAAATATAACGAATTCAATATTTTCATATTTAAATTAAGTAAAATAATGAAAAAATGAGAAGCTTGGGAAACCTCCTACTACAACATATTAAATGTACAAGATAACATGATCATTCAAATGAGTCTCCTTGTATATAAGGGATACAAAGCTATAAAGAAATGCTAATTAACTAACAAAATTATGGTTAATGTAATATTCACATAAAACAATTTATTACATGATATAAGAATGAACACAAACACAAAGATCACTCTAAGTATTAATTTGAATTATTGAACACTCTCTCTTCCACATGCCTTTCATTACTTCATGAAATGATATTGAATACATTGAAGAAGATCTCTTTAAAAACAACTAGATGTTAAGAACCATCTAAATCTAACTATTATTCCAACATTTTGATGGAATATAATTGTACTTCCATAGATTCTAAATTTCATGATTAAATATTTAGAATATGAACATATTCACCAAGGATAGACTCATTATTTCTTTTAGAATAAGCAACAACTACCACAAGCTTAAAGGAAGGCAGGCTAGAACAAATATAACCAATTCAATATAAATTAAGTAAAAGAAAAAAAAATGAGAAGCTTGGGGAATCCTCCTATTACAATATATTAAATGTACAAGATAACATGATCATTCAAATAAGTCTCCTAGGATATATAGGGGATACAAAGCTATAAAGCAATGATAATATACTAACAAAACTATGGTTAATTTGTAATAGTAATGAATGATGGTTATGGTTAGGGGCTTAACTTGCTCCTCTCATTCAAATAAGCATTGCCCTCAATGTTAATCAATTGTGGATGCTTCTATATGAATTACTCATATTCCACAGTCACATTCTTTGTTAGTTGGTTCTTCCACTTAATGAGGTATTTAGTAATTACTCATGTCCTTAGTTTCCAGATACATATTTCAATACTTGTTTCACTTTCCCTTATGAATTTTTTTTTTCAATTTAAATTGAGATCTTATCATCGACTACCTTCTTTAAATAAGAAACATGAAAGATCGAATGTACACAAGAAAAAAGGAGGCAACTCAAATCTATAACCCATATTACTAATACTCAACAACACCTTGTAGTGACCATAGTACTTGGGTGCTATTTTTTTGTCCTCTTATTACTTGAGGGATGCCTGTTTCTATACTTGTAGCCTCAAAATAACCTAATCCCCCTCTTCAAAGTGCATTGCATTGCGATGTTGATCTGCTAGTTGTTTCCTTGTATTTTGTGCTATAGCCAAGTTGTCCTTCAATATTTGAAGAACCTATTGTTGGTTTGGATGTGATGCTTCATTGCTTGAACTTTAGGTTTCCCTTTGAGGGGTGATGTGATGGATGGAAAACATAATAACCAATAAGATTTGTGCGAAAACATACCCATAACATGGGAGAGTAAAAAATTATTGAGTACCATCTCCCTCTCGACAAAAAAAAATGGCTATTTTCATAGGATCTATGGTGATTGGCACTAGCAAGGCTTGAGAATATGTATGAGGAAGGAGACCTAGTTGTTGGCATGAAGGGTCCCATGTCGTCATGATCGAGGCTCTTTCAAAGCTCAATGTTGTCCATGAGGATGTAAAAATAAAAATGTTCACGATGTCCTTTGAATTTATTGAGGGTAAATTATTTGATTGATACAAAAATCATTTTAGAAAGGAAATATCAACACTAGTGGGATTTTTCCAAGTATGTATTAACCATTAGGATATTCGTTATGAATAAGATAAGTATGAGAAGGTTATTGAAGATCTTATTTCAGCCCCACATGAAGAAGATATGTCTACTTCATCTTCTCCATAAGAAAAGGATTTGGTTTAAGGATTTTACCTTCTCAAATTTCTGATTTTGATGATGCACTTGTTGACGAAATTGAGATGGTTGTTTTAGTAAATAAACCCTTAAAGGTTGAATAAATATTAGATGTTTTCATTCATCAATTAAATAATGAAGAAAACAACCAAGAAAAGGATAATATTACAATTTTTTGGTCTCTAAGATAGCGAGATAGGCTAGAATGTTTCACAAAAAAATTGAAGAGTATTTTTAGGCCATCTAAGATGACTAATAGTGCTCTGATTGAGCCCCCAATGGCTTCTCAGTGATATTTGAAGGCTCTGATTAAGCCCCTAAAATGAAACTCCTCAACGATACCTTTCCAACAGGCTATCATGCACCTAAACGGAGATTGTATGCAAAAGTTATGACCCCGGGAAGTTGATGTACTAACTTACCCAAACGAGGCCCACATGACTTTTGGCGCTTCATCTTCTAGGGTTAGGTTTTTGGATATCTAAGGTTTTTGAAATTCTAGTTTACTGTAAAAAGACCTTCAGATCCTCATTGTAATCATCTTCTTGCGAATGAGCATTGTTATTGCATAGTTTGTAGTTAAGGTAAAAGACAAATGGAAGAAGGGAAAATTGGCGAAACTCAGACTATCCCACCACTGTCACCTCAATGGGATAGCTCTTTATGTTTAGGGAGGTAAGGCCTAGGGGAGACGTCCCCGGTGACCTGGGGTTTTGAGAATGCAAAGGCTTAAAAGGCTAAGTCATAATTTCCCCCTCACATGTCACCATGGATCAGAAATTCTCGGCTAATCAGCCAATAAAGATAAGTAATAACCAAACAATGTACCTGCCCGAGACAAAGAAACAAAGAAAACTATACATATGAAAGATTACTTGCTGGCTAGTACTTCATATAATCATGGACTTATGATATAAAGCAATTGATAAACAATATTGATGAAGCAAGTCGAAGATGTATAATGGCAATGATTATAATATATCACTTCACAATAAATGCAAATGACAATCAATGTAACAATATCAATATCAAGAAACAACGCCTTAGCTAATCATTCAATTTCTTTTAAAGATATAAATGCTGCAATGTATAAAGATAACTCAAGTAGATAATGGGAGGAGTAGGGTTAGTAGAATATAGTCTAAGCTAGGGTTAGAAGGGTTAGTTGTTGTTCAATGTATTGAATGTTTGTATGATCAAGGTGCTCAACACAAGAGGTCTTAGATCAGTGTGTTATTAGGGAAAATGGAGTCAAATGGCTGCAAATGTTGAAGGTTCGAGATGATAACGATATGGCCAAAGACAAGAGGGTTAAATGTTGAGGTGTTGCTAAAGCAAGGCCTCAACAATGAAACCCTAGGGGAGAAAGGCTCACTAAGGTGTAGAAACCCTAGGCCTTAGTGCTCTCTCCTCCTTCTTTGGCTTAATGACAAGATAAAAATTGACTAGCTTGAGTAATAATTGTAGGGCTCAAGACAAGAGAGTTTGAAGATGAAGTGTTGCTAAGGAAAGGCTTCAACTATCAAACCATAAGGGAAAATGGCTCACCAAGGTGTAGAAACCCTAGACCTTGATGCATTTTCCTCTCTCTTAAATCAATAACAATTAAAAATGGCTAGGCTAGAAGAGTAGGGATAGAGTGTTTCTATGGAAAGGCTCTATATAACTTCATCAAATCAAAAGGCTCTTAATCATAGTAGGGACATGAGACAAGGACATTAACATGTGCTTGTCACCTAGGGTTTAATTCAACAAATTATAATAACAACATGCAAGTAAATAGTACCATAACCATTCAATAATGAAGTGTTGCAGAAATTCATTTACATAAACCAAGAATTCATGTAGCAAAACCCTAGTTGTAAAACCTTCCACCAAAACAAATGCCAAAAATGCCAAGAAAAAGTCTCCTTCAACAAGTGTGCCTCAAAATTTCAGCCAAAACCCTAGAAGAGGGCGAAAATTTCAAACCTCATCAATGTGTGAGTGAAATATGATGAAAATATGAGAGTGACAACCCTCAATATATACCATACCAATGACCTTAATTAAAATTTAGGTCATCAAAAGGCCGACAAGGCCAAAATACACAATAATATTGTTTTGCATTAAAATGTCAAAATGAAACCCTAATCAAGCAAAAGGTAAGATGTCATGCCCCTTCAAGGGTGACGTTATCCATTTTTAGGGAATTATAGGCCTCCTGGAGCAAAACATTATCCCTCCTTGGGCCTCTCCAAGCTACCACACGTGCCACACTTCCATGATTGTCTCCCCAAAACATCCATGAAGTTGGATGACATCATGAGCCTCATCGGCGATGTCTCGGGCCTTCCAAGGCCAACGTTCCAATGGAGAGGGAAAAACCCCCCTAGGTAAGGCTCTATGAGGGTGCCTCTTTGGAACGTCCTCCTCTTCTCCGGTGCAAACCCCTCTGTCTTGTCTCTGCCCTTTGTCGGGGTATAAACATCCATCTAGTGGGCTCTTCAGCCCCATGGAGGTCTAAACCAATAATCTCCCCATGTGTACCTATCCAATGTGGTACCTATCTATCGGGTATGATCCTGCACATCAACAGATACGCCCTCCATGGGCTCATAAGTCACAGGGATCATAGAAAAATCAATCAAATCTAATCATCAATATTATTAAACATGTGCATAAAACCCCTTTTACCCAGTCAAGTTCTCAAAGACATTATACAAATCTACAATGCAGGTTTGGAGGAAGTGACATGGCATCCTATTGGGCTAGTGTTCACTGGAAAAGGGATTTTTCTGGAAGAGATCAAATCCAAGTCAGGTAAATGGGTGAGGTGGATAAGGGATGTCCTGACAAGGGGTGCAGTGACATGAGGGAAATGAAGGGATTACCTGTGGCTGTCTTTCTAGAAGGTGACTTGCACCTGTCCTGGATGCAATTGTTTCCAAGCCCATTCATGCCTTTTATTCTTTATCCTTTATTGCATTTTATTCAAGAAGCTAATCAGAGGACACTTCCCTCGCATGGTGATGAGTGGTGGCAATGTTACCCATAAGAACTTTCACGTAAATGATAAGGCTGGCTCGTGATGAGACCCCCTTTCTCTTGGCCATGCAACCAAGAGCCACTACCTTGGCATGGTAACAAGCTGCTAGTAGTTTCATACCGTTAAGTACCCATGGCCATAATAGGCTGGCTCGTGATGAGATTCCCTATCCTCTGACTAGGTCTTGTTTTATTATTTTTATGGGTCCCTCTTGTTTCTTGCTGAGAAGCCTTTTATTGCTTTCTCTGGGATCCCAGGGCGAAGCATCTCGAGGTTTTATTTTTAGTCTTTTATCTTTTTCCAGCTTGCTTTTACCTTATGGGCCTTTATCCCCTTCTTCCCACAAGGCAAGGTGCAACCCTTAAATGATTGACCAATCCAATGCCTGGACAAATGTAATGGGATGGATGAGCAGGAAGTAAGATGAAAAAGTTGTAATATGACGGGAGAAGATGATGACTTTTCATAAATCCCCCCAGTGGAAACTCAAAACCTATGAACACGAGCTTACTAATGCTAGAATATAGAAGATGGTGTGCTCGTTTTACCATTGACGATACCCTCGTCACCCAACCACAGGCCGAAGCCTCCCTCTAAGCACCTTAACCTTGACTGAGAATTCCTTCGGAAGAAAACCCTAGGCTAGATAGCCAAACAAAGAGCAACACATCTCTCCCCAAGGATAGCGCAACACAAAAATCTGATCAGATAGTCCCAAACCCTAGCCAAGAGATATCAAAGCCAAAAATTGAAACTAGCTACTGCTGCAGCTGCACCTGCAATCCTCCTCCAAACATGCGCACCAACTGCAACTACAGTGCACACCAACTAGGAAAACTGTAGTCCTGAGATGTGACAAATGAGAACTGGCGCCTTGTATTTATACTGGTTCTGCCATATTTGTTGGGGCTGACTTCTCCTTCTGGATGGTGTCTGTTCAATATATTATTATTAATTATGGCCGACTTCTTCTCTTGGAGGCTAATAGCCTAATATAAATTATATTCTTGAGCCGACAAGGCTTCTAGGGTTATTAGCCAATTCATTAGGGTTTCTCTTGCTTCCCGGAGTCTTCTATTCTCGTCAAGTTCACATCTAGAGGTAAATACCTCCTGCAGCTACCATAATATTAACACTTCCTCCTAGCTAGAGAGGTATTTACAGGTAATGGACTTGAGCACAAAACATACCATTTACCCGGTAGCATCAATATAGTCATATAGACTACTTCATGACTAGATCATGAGCATCACCATCACCATCACTATCAGCTGCATCATCTCTCAAAACCATACTTCATCTGATTAATATGATGTTGGATAAGTCACTCTCACCATGGAGTGATACAAGAGGAGTAAAAGCTCTGAATTGTTTTCAGTCTGGAAAATCTCTGTTCATCATTCATCTGAATGATCATCATCTTCAATAAACTGTTGATAGTCTTCAAGGCAATTTGGAATGAGGATAGAACACACCTGTGTCTATTCATAGTAGTACACAACTACAATCCAGTGGTTAACTACCACATCAAGTAACACACAAGTACTTGATCAACAACGTATAGTTGCGAGCAGTGAAACACATTCACCACAATAGTCCTCATCTACTGTCGAATAGTCTTCATAACAAACATCTGAGAGCATCCTGCATAGAAACAATGTTATGATAAAAATTGTATCATCTGGGCCAATCTTTCACTCACGTCTATGAGATCTGAAAGAATGTCTACCACCACAGTAGTCTTCATCTACATAGAAACAATGTTATCATAAGAACTGAATCAACTGGGCCAATCTTTCACTCACGTCTGTGAGATCTGAAAGAGTGACTGCCCTCAGTATAGAATATCAACAATGATCATCTGGGCCAATCTTTCACTCACGTCTGTGAGATATGAAAGAATGTTTGGCCTCAATATATAACATCAATAATAATTATCTGGGCCAATCTTTCACTCACATCTGTGAGGTCTGAAAGAATGTCTTCCCTCAACATAGAATATCAATAATAGGCCATCTGCCCCATTCTTCTCAACCAAGGAAGAAGGATTGTTTCTAATTTCTGAACCTGGACCATTTCCCACCCTAGGGCATTCTTCCAACACTAAACAAAGTGTAACCTAGAGAGAATGAGTCTGCCCTCGAGAAATGCTTGGACCATTCCTTACCCTGGGCCATTCCTCCAACACTAAACAAAGTGTAACTTGGAGGGAATGAGTCTGCCCTAAGGAATGACTATTCTGGACTATTCCCCACCCTGTGCCATTCTTCTGACACTAAACAAAGTGTAACCTGGAGAGAATGAGTCTGCCCTCGAGGAATAACTGTCCCTGATTCCTGAGCCTGGACTACTCCCCACCCTGGGCCATTCCTCCCACACTAAACAAGGTGTAACCTGGAGTGAATGAGTCTTCCCTCGAGGAGTAATTGTCCGGACCATTCCCCACTCTGGGCTATTCCTTCGACACTAAACAAGTGTAGCCTGGAAAGAATGAGTCTACCCTCGAGGAATGTCTGTCCTGCATCAACCTCCAAAATGGACGATTCTTCGAAACTGCCCACAAATGTGAACTTTGAAAGAATGAAAACTCGGCGAGGCGGACCATTCTACTTGATCACTACTCAAAGTGACTGCCAAGAAGAATGATTGTCCTAGACCACTCCCCATAATGGGAAGTCGTTGTCTATGATACATCAACATTCAGTCTACCTCCCATGTTAACTACAATGGGAAGCCACTGTCCGTCAGAAATCTCAATCCACTTTCTGAACAGGAAAGCATCTGTCCAATCTGGACTATTTCTCAATTACAATGCTCCCTCCTAACCGGAGAGTTATTTAAATAAAATAAAAAAATGTTTGCGTACCTTCTTCTAGTTTGGAGAGTCTTCCCTTCCGGTTGATAGAGTTATTTCCACGAGCTCTAGCTTGATCATGCAAGTCCTTTCGTCTTGGATAGAGGCTTTACCAAAATGTATGCTTATCTGCTCATCTGCGGAGATATGTATTGGAGAAAACATTTCTTTTTTCTGGACTTCATCATGGGTAGTGTAATGCTTGTACTGTAGTCTAGAACACTGTGAAGGATTCTTGTAGATCTAAACAATAGAGTATATCATAGTTGGAGAACTGGAACATATTCATGTGGTACTTCTTCTATCATCATGAGATCTGATCTTTTGAGTAGTCATCTTGATGTTATAGGAAATCTTCACCACGCTTTTGCTGTGCACTGGAGGTTCTCCACCAAGTTGTCTTCTTCTTATCTGCATACAGGAGTATCTTTCTGGTATGCCTCAAAGTCTTGAGATTGCTCTGCATGCGCTCTTTACTCAATTTCTTCTGGAGAACATTCTTTGCATTCATCTGATGTAGAATTCTGACTCATGGATGTTGTAGATAATATAATGACTTATATAGAGATAAGTCTGGTGTACTGGAACAGTCAATCATCATAGTCTTCTCCCTCCATCTGAGAGAACCTCTTGTTCTGGATCTCGCAATGCTTTCATTCATAAGTCTTCCGTACACTGTTCTTCATCACGAATTTCAATTCTTTTGCTTGACTGCTTTTAGTGAGTTCATATCAGGTTGGTAATCTTGTGATTCTTGATAGAATGACTGGTTCTTCTGGTTCTTCTTTCTTTCTTGGAATCCTTATGTTCTTCATGTTTTTCTTTTACTTTGGGTCCATGGAGTTTCTTATAGATTCCATGCCTTAGAGATTCCACTTCTTACCTTCATCATCGATTCACAGATCTGGATGGACAACCAGGAATACTTTAAGGTTTCTCTTTGAAGAGGTCTTCTTCTGTAGTTGAGCTGAACACGTACTGTCTTTCATGACTGCTACCATGGATATATACATTTCATCATCTTCAATGGATCATAGGATTAGCTCCCTCCTAATCCTTGCTTCATGTAAGAGTGCATATAATCTGCTCCCTTCGTCTGACTGCTTCTATCTCCGTCCTTATTGTCTTCTACAATATATAATAGAGTCCACGCTTCCATTTGTAACCTTATTGTCTTTTGAAATATATAATTGGCTCTCTTGTCTTAACAGAGTCCATGCTTCCATCTTAGTTTTCGTCATAGGTCTTTCTTGATGTCTGACTTCTAAGTCTCTTCAGGATTTCAGCTTATCTTGTAATAGCTTTCACATTATATATTTCATCCCTTCATGTGTATTATCTAAAGATATTCATTCTTATCTTTTTGTTCTTCCATAGGTATAGTTCTTCTTGGAACACATTATCTTCCAAGAGATAGATATACAAGATATGTACAAAGACGATGCAAGAAAGATATGTACAAGAAAATAAGAAGAGTGTTGTTACCTTTTAGTAGAAGAAGTCTCTTCCATCCTGCTTAGTCTTCTTTGTCAGTTCCTTTTCTTCGGCAATTGATGCTTCGTGTTTCTTCTTCCTTTTCTTTAGCTCGGGACACTGATTTCTGTAGTGATCGTACTTCTAACAGTTGAAGCATTGTATTTCTGAAATGCCTTTGTCTTGATTTGTCTTCCTCCTTGAACCAATCTTCTTTTTGTTTCTGAAGTTCTTGAATATTGTTGTGAAGGATTGATTATCATACTTATTTTGAGGTTTCTATTATGCATTGATCCTTGATTCTTCTTGAGCACAGCAAGTCCAAATTTCTTCAAATGTCGGGTACT
>CBVK0100692594.1:0-11098 GCA_900067695.1 Picea abies
CATTGAGTTGGTGCTCAATTGTAAATGATGTACAGAACAGAAAAACACTGCCTATCATTTCAAAGAAGAAGAGGTTTTCTCCCTTTATGGGTTTCCTCGTGAAAATCTGTCTCTGTGTGTATTTTATGTGTGACTGATGATTTTTACTCTTACTGTCCATATGCTTTATGATTGGTTGATGACACATGAAGAAATCTTAATAATTGTTTAAAAGGCATAAAATTGTTTAAGCTTATGAACAACTGATTCACCCCCCCCTCTCAGTTGTTTTAGTATTTCCAACAACATTATATAAGACAGGAAATGAAGAAGAGAAAAACGATATAATTTGCTTGGATTTATTATTTTGACCAGCGGCAACAACCTCAGTCCTGATTTCACAATGAATCCAACAGTTAGTTCATCAAAAACGTAGTTTCAGTGTTGGGGACTATAGAAGTCTCAAATCTGAAACAACCATTATATTAGTTAAAAAACTGCACCAGGGGTTGGTATTACAGAAACACTATCCTGGGCTTTCATGTTCTTGTTGATGATTGCAGCTTCATGAGGCATTCTCCACTAGGCCAAGTCTCTCACGGAAGTACTCAAACTTCGTCCTGGCAAGTGGTTTGGTGAAGACATCTGCAACTTGCTCATGTGTAGAAAGGTACTGCACATGTACTGCTTTCCTCTGCACCATATCTCTGATGTAATGGTATTCGATCTTGATGTGTTTCGATTTATCGTGAAACACAGGATTCTCTGAGAGCTTCACACAGCTCTGGTTATCGCAATGGATAACAGTGGAATCCATCTCATGTCCAAATAAGTCTGCAAGGAGCTAGCGAAGCCACACTGCTTCGCGGACTGCCACACATAATTCAATGTCCTTTGCTTCTGCGGTACTCAAAGCCACAGAAGGAAATTGCATAAGGGCTGATTGACTGAAGCAGAGATGGTTGTATACAATACAGAATTGAGTACTGAGTTTCTAGATGTACCTGTTGTATTCTAGAGGACCAAGACTTGTATACTTTGACAACGGTGTGGCTGAGATTGTACATTGAATATAAGTGCAGCACATAAACGTTGTTGAGCAGAGTAGATTGAGAAGCAGCTAGACCAAGTTTGAATCTTGGGCACAAGTTTCAGGTCTGCCATAAGAAGTACATCTAAATCTGAGGTTGAAGACATTCTTGTCCTGAGGTTAAACAAGGGCAGATTTGGAGCTGTGAAAAAGGGCAGATCTGAGGAAGTATATCAGCCAAGCTCTATATCTAAGCTTGAAGAAATTTCTGGAAATTTGTTCAAGATTGATCCTTGGGGTGACTTTTGAGTGCGGGCTATATTCAAGCTCTAGTAAGGAGACTAGACTTGCAGCCCTTTTCACTATGAGACTAGACTTGCAGCTGTTAAATTTTGAGCTTGATTTCTTAAGTGGATTATTTCTTTGAATTCTTCAACACTTTGATTCCAGCTTAATACATTTCAACAATATAGAATCATAACTGAATAGCAATAATCATGTAGATATGTAAGCATGCACATCAACAACACATATACCCTGGGGAAACCCTGTACAGGGAGAAAAACTCCAGCAAACGATATTCCTTTATTGCATTAATAATGTAAGATCACTTACAAACATCCACCATGAAATTCTGCTCTTAAAGAACTTTCCAAGTTGACTCTGACATGACAGAGAACTAAGAGACCTTGCTGATATAGACGAATCCGAGTTGCTTTCGAAGATTGAGATATATCAGCTCTGATATGGGTTGTTGAAGCTGCCTCTAATTGACTGATATGCGCCTTTGATATGCTGTCTCTAAAGCACTGAGTTGCGCCTCTGATATGCTGCCTCTACAACATTGTTATGCGCCTTTTATGTTGCCTCTATACGCTGTTATTACAACCCTGTTATGTGCCTTTTATGCTGTTATGACAACACTGTTATGTGCGTTTATACTGCCTCTATATGCTGTTATGAGGTTGTACATTCCCCCTGACTTTTGCATTAGACTTACATAGCATCTCGTTCGTCCCGAATTTTGGTTTGACTCACAGAGGTTGTACGTTCCCCTTGGCTTTTGACAATACCTCACAACACTGGGTGATTCTCCAAATCTCCTTGGCTAGCCTCAGGGTGGCCCATATGGCCTCTCATTGGAGAATGATTGTCGATGCTGCCAAATTTAACGCTCCCTCTCAGTGAGGGAGTCATTCTCAACCACACCATGCTTGCCTCTCAGCTGCACAAACTGTCTTGAGGTCAGAGGCTTGGTCAGGATATCAGCTACCTGCTTGCTCGTGGCTATGTACTGTAACTTTACAGTTTTTCTCTGGACCAAGTCTCAGATGTAGTGGTGCTTCATGTCAATATGTTTTGATTTGTCATGAAATACTGGGTTCTCTGTCAATTTTATGCAACTTTGATTATCACAGTGAACCATCGTCGTCTCGAGCTTGTCACCAAACAACCCAGAAACCAATTTTCTGAGCCATACTGCTTCCTTGCTAGCATCACTTGCTGCAATATACTCAGCCTCTGCTCTACTCTGTGCAATGGATCCTTGTTTCCGTCTTGACCAAGAGATCATAGCGGATCCTAAACTGAAGCAGTATCCAGAAGTACTCTTCTGATCCACTGGGCTTCCTGCCCAGTCAACATTTGCATACCCATGCAAAAATAAACCATCATTGGATGTATATCTCAGGACATAAAGAATGGTCCCTCTGAGATATCTCAAGATGTGCTTTGCTGCCACCCAGTGTCTCTGTCTCGATTCAGTCATGAACTGACTCATTGCAATCATTGCATAGCATATATCTAGCCTGGTGTGGATCATGTACATCAATGATCCAATCAGCTGCTTATACATGGTGGGATTTGCCAAATCTGAACCTGTATTAGAATCATGCAGCTTCCTCAAGTTGGTAACCATCGGAGTAGACATGAATTTGCAATCCATCATACCAAATCTCTTTAGTACATCCACTGTGTATTTTCTTTGTGCCAGAAATATCTTGCCCTGTCTTTGCCACACTTCCAATCTTAGGAAGTAATGCATCAAGCCTAAGTCTTTCATCTCGAATTCTGAGGTTAGCTCCCTCTTACACCAGACTATTAGCCCTTCATCTCCTGTTAGAAAGAGATCATCAACATACAGGATTAGTATAACAGGTTGGTTACCTCTTACCTTGAAGTACAGATTTGCATCAACATCACTTTTTTGAAAGCCCAGGCTTTTATGAAGGCCATCAATCCTGTCATACCAAACTCAGGGAGCCTGCTTAAGACCATACAAGGCCTTCCTTAGCTTGCATACATGAGTGCCTTTGTTATGCAGTACAAAACCATTTGGTTGTTCCACAAAGACCTCCTGTTCAATCTTTCCATTCAAGAATGTTGTTTTTACATCCATCTGATGTAGCTTCCAACCAAGAACGGAAGCTAAAGCAATAATAGTTCGAATGGAGGTTTACCTGGCTATAGGGGCAAAATTCTCTTCGTAGTCGATTCCTTCTTTCTGAGTGAAGCCTTTGGTTACAAATCTTGCTTTGAACTTTTCCACACTTCCATCAGCGGCATGTTTGATCTTATAGATCCATTTGGAAGAAACCACTGATTTGTCCTTTGGCCTTAACACAATGTCCCAGACATTGTTCTTTAGAATAGACCTGTATTCCTCAAGCATGGTATCCTTCCATACTTGTAATTTATCTGCTTCTTCAAATGAAGAAGGTATGGCATCACTGATGCTGCTCATCAATGCAACATAGCCTCCAAACCTATGAGGCCACTTACTTTCCCTGAAAGTTTCTTTGGGAGCAACTATCCTTTCTGCTTCCTGCACTGTTTCTTTAAGCCACCCTTGCTTCCTTTTGGCTGGAGGTTCTTCAAGAGTTCTTTCTAACTCTTTAGCAGGTTCTAGGGGCTCATCACTTGGCCCTTCATGAGGTTCCTCCCTCTGATCATTTGACTCTTCATTTTCAGAAGAGGGTGAAGCAGGCTGAACTGCATCTGATTCCTGTCGAAGCTGCCTGGATTTCTTGAATGCAACTTCCTCATGGAAAGTCACATCTTTGCTTACCTCTATCTGCCTCTGACCTGGTACATATATCCTGTAAGCCTTGGAGTTCTCACTGTACCCCACAAAAACCCCTTTCTTGCCTGAGGGTTCCATTTTTGTCCTCTTTTCCTTAGGGACATGAATATACACTGCACACCCAAATAACCTTAGATGCCCTACTTTAGGTTTGATCCCTGAGAAGACCTCTTCAGGAGTCTTGTCCTTCAAGATAATTTGTGGACACCTATTCTAAATATACACGACAGTGAAGGTAGCTTCTGTCCATAAAGAATTTGGCAGATCTTTGTCAAACATCATTTCTTTCGCTGCCTCACAAATTGTCCTGTTTTTCCTCTCAACAACTCCATTTTGTTGAGGGTTATATGGCACGATCAATTGTCTCTTGATCCATGCTGATTTGCAGAAATCCTCAAACTAGAGAGATTCAAACTCTCCTCCATTATCTGTTCTGATCTGTTTCCCTGTCTGTGTTTCAATAAAGGCTTTATACTCTTTGAATTTATCAAATGTGTCACTTTTAGCTTTAAGGAAATATATCCAACATTTTCTTGAGTAATCATCAATAAAAATGACATAATACAAGCAATCACTAAGTGAGGGAGATGACATGAGACCACATACATTGGAATGAACCAGATCTAAGATGCCTTGAGCTTTGCTGTCACTACTAGGAAATGCTTTATTTATATTTTTACCTAGCATGCATCCTTTACAAATTTCATTTTTACTAAGGGAAATAGAGGGCATGCCACATACCATGTTCTGCAGATCTGGAAATGCTTTGTAATGAAGATGACCAAGTCTTTTGTGCCACAATTCGCAAGAGCTAGTTGCATCATGAGCTAATGCTTGAACGAATTGTCTTGCCACGACGTACAATCCTCCTCTGTGTTAATGTTTCTGCTATTATTAGGTTACTTTCAATTTACTAGATAACAATAGCATAGATAGGATCACTGAGAGAAACACAATCACAAGAGTACACAAGCATTTATCCTGGGAAACCCTCAAGGGGAAGAAAACCCAGCAAAACTTCCTTAATATAGATAGCCAATACAATGCCAAGATAATGAACCAGACAACAGAGAATATCCAACATTGAGCAACATGCCTCTCTCTCTCTTCCTTCTTCCGGCAACTAACAACTGCAGCTTCCTTCAAAATTTGCGCACTAGATGAGTGAGCTATGTGTGTGTCTAAATGAGGCGCTGGCCTCTCTTATTTATACAATTCTGGCATGTGTGGAAGTGTCTCTTCACTAGCAGGGTCGACTTCTTCTTCTGGGTGGTTATAACCACTTTTAATATATTCTGGGGCCTCTTTAATATATTCTGGGGCCGACTTCTTATTTAGCCTATTACAATTAGGGTTTGACCAATCCGCAAAAGGGGATTTGGTCAATTACAATGACCGACATGATCAATCCACAAAAGGGGATTGATCTAATCAATAATAAATATATTTTATCTTTATCCACAAAAGGGGATAAGAATATTCTTTGCAGTTACACAATATTTTAACACTCCCTCTTAACAAGAAGGATATTCTTTATCTTTTGATAGGTCACCGGATGTCAACATCAACTAGGTAGTGGCATCCACTGGATAGCATCATCAACTGGGCAACATCATCGACTGGATAATAGGAGGCATCAATATCTTCCACTGGTCATCTGGCATCATGATCACTGACTGGCATATCTATAAATCATCAGAAGTTTTGTTCTCTTTATCTTCGCGCAGAAGATACTCTTTCTTTCTTTCGTCTTCACGCAGAAGATACTTATTTCTTATCTTCACACAGAAGATGTCCTATGAGTTTTTCCATTCCTTTTATGTTCTCCCTTCTCTTGTAGTCATTTATCTCACCCATCCACCGGGGAGGACTACTACCATAGCTTCACTCCTAGTCATCCCAGAAGATAAGATGCTAGCTTGGGCAAGACTAGACTCCCTTTCCATGATCCGTGCAGGATCACAACACAAACCTCAATAGCCAACTAACCATTCCACATGGTCAAGGTTTGTGTTCCAGGCTACTCAATCCTTGGCTAGAGGAGAGTATTTGCTCGCTGTCCCTTGGAGAAACATCCACATTCCTCTCTATGAGGGTGGTCACACCCCTCTCTACGAGGGTATTCTAGCATGTCCCTAGAATATCCAAAACTCAACACTTGGACAGAGGCCAATCTTGGCAAATTTCTCATTCCCCTTCTCTACGAAGGTCTACCTGTGGGATTGCTCATTCCTTCTCTACAAAGGTCTCGTTATGGGATCTAAAATCTCTTGTGGTCCAAAATCTTTCTATGGTATAATACCATGCTACCCATCTGCTGGGAACCATCTGCTTTCCTAACTACACCAAATCACGATCCTCCATTTCGAACTTGGAGACATAGCTCCCTCTTGCACCAAACTAAGAGCTTCTAATCATCATCCTTGAAGTTTTCTTCTGTAATATCCTGGGTGCCTTCTTGAGTTCGAACATTTCTTTCTGACTTCATACTGGATCAACCTGCTCCCTCTGCATCTATAAGAACGGTACTGGAGCAACCTGTAGTTACCTGCATCTCATCCACTATATCTGAGTATTCATCTTGAACATTTCTGTTCTGCATCTTTAGGAGCCTTCTGCTCCTATATAAATACTGGATATTGTCTGGTCTTTACTGACTGTCATCATATCATACGTCCTTCTTGTGTTGTCTAACTTTTGCAAGTCACGACATAAGTTCTTTCTTCCAAGACTTGTAAACTTACTTACAATATGCTTTCTTTGTCACTCTCATGAGTGATCATACATGAAATAAATATGTTATCTCTTTCTTCATCCTCTTCTTTGATAATTCCTTCATAAGTCTGCAGAGACACTGAAATAAAACGAGGTTAATTAACATTCTCACAAAAAACTAACTTGTAATGATAAAGTATTAGAGTAAACAAGATACTAAAAATAATCATGAATACTTATCTTTTGTTTTTGTGTGGGGTGGCTTCACGGACTCCACTATTTGCTATCTTTCTTCAAATCAACTATCTTCAACTTAAAGTGCATAATCCTTAATTTTTGCTAAAGCTTTTTTTGAGGGAGGAGATGCCTATTCCTCTGCCACATGTGCTTGATGCTTTCTTTTCCCTTTTTCTTGAGGACAGTCATAGGAAAAGTGTCCCAACTTTTGACAGTTGTAGCATCTGATCTTTGAAACATCTTTCTTCTTGTCTGGAACTCTTACGGAGTTAGCTTATTTATTGTTCCTTCTGAAGGAACTTCTTTCGTTCTTTTGAACTGTAAGAGCTTCCTCTTCGTCAACAATTAATTTCTTCTGTTGGTCTGCAAGTCTAGATTCTTCGTGTGTGCAATCTGCCCATAACTTATCAAATTTGGGTAACTTGCTTCTTGCACACACTCCTTGTACAAAAGGAACCCAAAATGTTGGAAACCCATTTAGGGTTGTGGTTATAAGCTCCTTGTCACTAAAGACATCTCCAATAGCTGCAGGCTGATCTCTGATCTGAGAAACTCTCATAAGGCAGGATGTGACAGATTTTGAGTTGTCCATCTTCATATTATGAAGCTGATTTCTTAAGGTAAGATTCCGGCCAATGTCTTTGCTTTCATATATCTTGCTGAGTGCTTCATACATTTGCCTTGCTGTCTGTAGTTCGGATATATGAGGGATCAAGTGATCCTTTACTGAATCTGAAACGATTCTCTTTGCTTTCTTTTCATTCTTCTTATGCTTGGTCTTTTGCTCTACTTCATCTGGTTCTGGTACACCCACTGTAACATGTTCTAGGAGATCATTCTCGTCTAGAATCATCTGTAACCTATGCTTCCAAGATCTGAAGTTTCTAGATCCTTCCAGCCTGTCTTCTACCCTCACACTGGTAGCCATTCTTTCTTGCAGTAGAAACCCTAGCCCTTCAGGCTATAGAAATAATAAAAAAATCAAATTACTTGGATCTGAAAACTGAACTCACCAAAAGATGCGTTGGACTGAGGCGAGTATGTTGGTACAGTCAGATTTCTGAAAATCCAAATTTTACCCCTTCAAACTTGATCTGCGGATTTATGGACTGGTGCTTCTGTTTTTCTGGTACTTCTGGTTTTCTGGTACTTCTGGTCTTCTGTTTCTTCTGTTACTCTGGTTTTCAGGTACTTTTGGTACTTTGGGAAAACGAGGGTTTCACTTTCCGGGAGATCTAGCCACTGAAAATGTACGCTGAAGATGCCAAAATGTTCCTTGAGGTAGGGCGCACCTTTCTAGATGGATTTGGGGTTGAAAACCTTCTTCAATAAAAAGCCCTAATTTTCATGTACGACAACAATGACGTTTTTCTTTTTCCTGTGAAAGATGCTCTCTTCAGCTTAGCTCTGATACCATGTTAAAGTTTCTGCTATTATTAGGTTACTTTCAATTTACTAGATAAGAATAGCATAGACAGGATCACTGAGAGAAACACAATCACAAGAGTACACAAGCATGTATCCTGGGAAACCCTCAAGGGGAAGAAAACCCAGCAAAACTTCCTTAATATAGATAGCCAATACAATGCCAAGATAATGAACCAGACAATAGAGAATATCCAACACTGAGCAACACGCCTGTATCTCTTCCTTCTTCCGGCAACCGACAACTGCAGCTTCCTTCAAAACTTGCGCACTAGATGAGTGAGCTGTGTGTATGTCTAAATGAGGCGCTAGCCTCTCTTATTTATACAATCCTGGCACGTGTGGAAGTGTCTCATCACTGGCAGGGCCGACTTCTTCTTCTGGGTGGTTATAACCACCTTTAATATATTCTGGGCCTGACTTCTTATTTAGCCTATTACAATTAGGGTTTGACCAATCCACAAAAGGGGATAAGAATATTCTTTGTAGTTACACAATATTTTAACACTCTGCGTATCCCAATGGGTTCTGTTGTACTCAAATGGCTACCTTTAGCCTACGGTAGTGCTTTTCTGTCCTCGAAGATCACCCAATATCCCTTGTCCTCAAGGGTTGCAACTGATAGAAGATTCTTCTTGAGCCCTGTTATCGCACAGTTTGTTGTTAGGATAAAAGATGGATGAAAAGAGATCAAACTTGCGTAACTGAACCAATCAAACCCACTGTCACCTCGATGGGAAGGTTCTTTCTATTTAGGGAGGTAAGGCTCAGGGGAGACGTCCCCGACGACCTGGGGTTTTGAGAAGGCAAAACTTTAGCAAGGCTAAGTGATAGTAATCCCCCTCACAAGTCACCACCTGATCAGAAAGTTCGGCTTATAGCCAATAAAGATAACCAGAAGTAATAACCAATAAGATCACCTGCCCGAGACAAAGCAACAATAAAATGATGCATATACAAGCTTGCTTGATGGTTAGTACTTCATATAATCAATGACCTTTCTGATAATAAGCAATTGAGCAATAAATATTGATGAAGTCAATGTTTGTACGATAGCAATAGTTACAATATCACTTCTTCAATAAATGCTGAAGAAACTTGGCATTCAATGTAAAAAATTAACACTTCATTAGATAATGCCTTTACCAACCATTCAATTGCTTTGAAAGTAAAATGATAGCTGCACAAAGGTGTTTATAGAAAAATATGACGACAACAAATAGGGTTAGAAGATTAGTCTTAGGCTAGGGTTAGTAAAGTTAGGGTTTATTCAAAGTATTAGAAGTTGTTTTGAGATCACAATAGGGCTTAGATCAGTGCGTTCCTAGGGCATATGGAGTCAAAAGGAGGATGCAAGAGATGAAGGATCAAGTGATAATAGTAAGACTAAGGACAAGAAGGTTAAACCTTGAGGTGTTGCTATGGCAAGGCCTCAAGGATGAAACCCTAGGGGAGAGAGGCTCACTTTGGTGTAAGGGAACTAGGCCTCAGTGCTCTCTCCTCCTTCCTTAACTCAATGGAAGAACGTCTAGCTCTAAAGATTGCATAAAACTAAGACAAGAAAGTTTGCAAGTAACGTGTTGCCATGGCAAGGCTTTACTAGGCAAACCCTAGGGAAAATCGGCTCACCAAGGTGTAGGGGAACTAGGCCTTGATGTGTTTTCTCCTTCTTAGCTCAACAAATATGAAAAACTGCTAGCATGGAAGAAGATGGATTGAGTGTTGCTATGGCAAGGCTCAATTCTCTTTAGCAAGGGCTAGAAAAAAGAATAAAGTGTTGCTAAGGCAAGGCTCTATCTCACTTCAACAAATAAAATGGCTTAAAACCTTGGTAGGGACATGAGACAAGGACCTTCAATGTGTGCTTGTCACCTAGGGTTTAGTTCAACAAATTATAACCATACATGCAAGAAAAACAATACTACAACCATTCAATTAAGAAGTTTTGCAGAAATTCACTTACATTTAACCAATAAATCATATAGCAAACCCTAGTTGTAATACCTTCCACCAAGAGAAATGCCAAAAATGCAAAGAAAAGACTTCCTTCAACAAGTGTGCCTCACAATTTCAGCCAAATACTCCAAAGATAGCGCAAATTTCAGACCTCACCAATGAGTGAATGGAAGATGATGAAAAAATGAAGGTGAAAACCCTCAATTTATACAGTACAATGACCTAATTTTACTTTTTAGGTCATAAAAAAGGCCGACAAGGCCAAAATACTAAAATAATATTGTTTTACATTAAATGTTCAAATTAAAACCCTAATCAAGCAATAGAAGGATGTCATCCCCTTTCTAGGGTGACGTTAGCCCCTTTGAGGGCAAATGTAGCTTCTTGAAGCAAAACGTTAGCCCTCGTTGGGCTTCTCCAAGCTGCCACACGTGCCAAACTGCCCTGTCCATCTGCCAAAACTCTCATGAAGAAGGATGACGTCATGAACCTCCTGTGTGACATCCTAGGCCTTCCAAGGCCAATGTTCCACTGAAAAGGGCACAACCCCCCTAGGTCAAGCTCTGCCAGGGTGCCTCTGCAAGAAGTCCTTCTTCTCTCTGGTGCAAACCCCTCTGTCCTGTCTGTGGTGAGATCGGAAGAGCGGTTCAGCAGGAATGCCGAGACCGATCTCG
>CBVK0100692595.1:0-11098 GCA_900067695.1 Picea abies
TTGTAAGTGTATTTCTCATGCAAAAATTCTTAATTGAATGGTTGTAGGCTAAATATCTTACATTTATGGTTACATTGTTATTATTTTGCTTAATCATTGAAACCCTAGGTAGCAAGCACACAAGTAGGTCCTTGCTTCATGTCCCCATGATAGAAGAATTATTTTAGCCATTGATTAAGGAGAATTTAGCCTAGCTGTTGCTACACTAATTCTCCTTTTTCTGAGTTAGTTTTGAAACATAGATTGAAGAAGGAAGACATCCTAGGCCTAATTGAGTTTACACCTAGGTTTTTGACCTTTAGGGTTTGAAAGGCCTTGTCTTTGCAACACTTTTCAGCCCTAGATCTATGTTTTGAAGCTAGCCGTTTTTCCCAAGGATTTTTAAGGAAAGAGGGAGGAGCATGAGGCCTTGCTTAAGAAACACCGGAATGAGCCTCCTCCCCTTTGGGTTTTGACTTTGTGGCCCTGCCATTGCAGCACTAGAAAGCCTAATCCTCTTGTCCTTAAATTTAGATTCTCCTGAGACTTTAGCCTTGCTCCTTGACTCCATTATACCCTAAGGCACTAGTCTAGAACTCCAACGTTGAGATTCTTGTGTCAAAACAACACTTTTAAACTTCTTAAATTTCAAACCCTAACGTCTTACTAACCCTAATTTGTGATGACGTCATGCCTCCTTTTATCTCTTGCTTGATATAAAACATTGTGGCTTAGTCATCCAACAATAGACATTGAAGTGTTGATTATTTTCATTGGCTAATTTGCAAAACGTCCACCTCTTTGCCTATCAAACTAACCCTAGAAATAGGCTGACGTCACCTCTAGTATAGTGACGCAACAAGTCTGTCATATGTGAGCATTTAATGATATCTAAAGCGTTGTGTTAATTCAAGGGTTGATTATCTATATTGATGCCATATCATTTTGTATTTATTGAAGAAGTAATATTATAAGCCATAACCTTTATTGCAATCATTGACTTCGTCAATAATTACTATTATTTATGCTCATGTGTATTACATATTGATAGTCATTGACAATTGAAGCATTAACCACTATTTGCATGTATTAGTTTTATTGTTGCCTTGTCTCACAAAAAGGTGCTTCTACTGTGGTTTATCTTCTTCTTGACTATCTTCTTGGCAGTAATTTGTGAAGGGAAAACCTACTTTGACCTTTGAGCCTTAATCCCTTGATCCTTTTCCTTCAATACCCCAGATTACTAGGGACATCTCCCTTGGGATCATCCACCCTAAATAGAAAGAGCCCCCCATCGAGGTGATAGTGGGTGGGGAAGCTTTTGTTATGCCAGTTTGACCTTTACTTTTAAGCTACCTGACCTAGACTACAAACTGAGCGATAACAGGTATGACTAGCCATTCATAGAGACCTTCCTTAGACTTGAAGGTTGTCTTCCATACATCTGTTGGTTTGATGGGAACCTGGTGTAGCCAGAATTCAGGTCAATATTGTTGAAGAACTTTTCCCCCTTGAGTTGGTCAAGAAGGTCATCAATCCTGGGAATGGGATAGTGGTTCATGACTATGATTTTGTTTAAGGATCTGTAATCAATATAGAGTCACCAAGTCCCTTCCTTCTTCTGCACCAGTACAATCAGGCTTCTGCAAGGGGAGGATTTGGGCTTGATGTGCCCCTTTTGAAGAAGCTCTTGGATCTACCGCTTGATTTCACCATTCTCCATCAACAAGCATCGATAGACTGGTCCATTAGGTAGAGGTGTGTCAAGGGTCAAATAAATTGGATGCTTGACTTGCCAGTGTGTCAGTACCCCTGTAGGTGAGACGAAGATGTCTTTGTATTCTTCCATGATCCTGTCCACTTTCTTCTGCTACAAATAGAGGTGTTGTGTAGAGGCCACAGATGTGGCGGCGACCTTCTGCTTACTGTGAGCATGGATCACAAAGAAGACAAACTTCTCGATCTGTGAAATGACCTTATTGCATTGCTTAGTAGAGATTAAAGAAATAGCAGTAGGCGGTGCCACCTCTGGGATCATGTACAATTGTCTACCCAAAGTAATAATAACACTACGGGGTCTAGACTCATATACATCATGACGCTTCCAAAAATATCATTTTCCTAAGATAACATCACAAAATTCAAGGGGAGAGATATCACATAGTACCTCATCTTTGAAAGGCTTGATGTCATATGACAGACGACATTGTTGGCTGACACAGAGATCTCTTCCTTGACGAAGCCAGTCGATGGTGTAGGGTTGTGGGTGCAATGTCATTGGAAGGTTCAACCACTTGATAACCTCTTCTGAAATCAATTTCTTCTGACTACCATTGTCGATAATGAAGGGAATCGAAGCCCCCTTGACCCACATTTGCAAGTGAAAGAGGCGTTCCCCTTCCTCTAGTTTTCTGGTTCGCTTAGCTAGACTTTGGTGGTAGTAACCGTGGCACTGGGTTCAACATCGATAATCTGCTTCCCTCCTTCAGGATTTGACTCAGAATCATAATCGACCTTTGACTCGGAAACCTTTAACTAGGCCACGAGGGACTTCTTGGAGCGACATTCGTTGGTGTTGTGCCAAGGAATTTTATGGTACTCGCACCATTTTCATGTGTCCTTCTTCATCTTCTCGTTGCCCTTTTTGTGTTGTGACTTGGACATATTTTCCTAAGGGCAACGATCGCAACTTATTCCCCTGTTGTGTGGGTTGGGGATGCATTTTCCCTGCTTTGTCTATGAGGGGTTTGCAGATCCAAACTCTCGTCGTTTCAACTTAAATTTATGCTCAATCTTTACAGTGTATCTATAAGTTATGCCCAATAAGGTGATGTTCGGGAACTCCATTTCTGTTTGACTGTATCTATGGAAACAACCACGGTATTTGAGCACCAAATGACACTAAGAATATTTGATACCCAATTTGGTGTAGAGGGTATGGAAAATATTGGTGAAGTATGGTACTGTCTAGTCCCTTTATTGACATAGGGTGGTCCATCTAGTGTACTGGTCCTCGTAGCTTCCAACAAGGTAGTATTGTTCTTTAATGGCGTCCCAGAAGGAATCCCATGTAGGGTCCACCCCAAAAATTGCAGATTCCTCCATGGACCGTTGCTCAAAGTAGGTATCCCACCAGTATTTAATATGGGGAATGGACTTGACAAGTGAAAAAGTGATATTTTCCCAATAGGAAAAATTATGGACCGAAAAATATCCTTCGAGTAGATTTAACCATTTATCTACAACATCTGCATCTATTAGTCCTTCAAATAATGGAATATCAAAATTTACCTGTACCTTTAACGGGGTTGCATAGCCGCCTGATGAAGATGCTTCTCCCGTGGGAAACCGTTGAAGGATATACTCGAAGTTGTCCATCATTTCGTTCCTTTGTTGTGTGAGGGTTTCCTTGAGCAACATTTTAATAGGTTCTCCTACTCCATCATATTTCTTTTCATCTCCCATGGGTTGTTGTCGGGCTTGGCGCGATCGATCTGGTAATGGTTCAATTGGTTCGAGTTCCAATTTCTTGTACCCAGACCTTGTTGGGGAAATGCACAAAGAAAAATAAATGAAGAGAAGACCACTCGGATACCATTGATCTGGATTTAGGATCAGAACGAACTGATTATAGACTGAATACAATAAACACAGAGATAGGAAGAATAACACAAATATTCAGTGAACAATATCTTCTATTAAATAATGAAATATGTTGAAACTATAAAACAACAGAACTGAAACTTACTCGAATGGTGGTATTTATCTCTGAGAAGAGATGTGGTTTCTACGCACATCTGTTTGAGAATAATGGATTACAATGAGGCACCACAGGCCCTTTTCATATTACTCATGAATGCCAAAACCCTAGACATCCAAAAACCTAACCCTAGAAGGTGAAACGCCAAAAGTCATGTGGGCCCTATGGGTAAGTTGGTGTAATTTGGTACCTCAACTTCCTAGGGTCATAAATTTTGCATATGACCTCTGTTTTAGGCGTGTGATATCCCATTGGAAAGGTATTTCATAGAACTACACATTTCGTCACCAGACTCTGACTCTATCTACAGTCTGACTATGGTGAACCAAAAAGACAATGTTTAGGGACTCAAAACATCCCAGAAAGTACAACAAGATGTGTTGACATGAAAACATACATAGGGCAGTTGGATTAGGTGAGAGGCCATTCATATCCACCTGGAGCATGTGTGAGGCTCCAGACAGCCCCAGAAGTGTAGAACTCACAATTATAAAGAAGTACAGAAAGACATGTTGAACAAAAATGAACACGACGAGCCAGTTGGAATAGGTGGGTGGCCACCAATATCCATCTGGATCAGACTCGCTATTGAGAACTGGAACAACAAGTCTATGGTTGGGAGTAATGTCCATCCTCTACAATGGGCTGCACATTTACTAATATATTTATCTTATTTGTTGTGTTTATTTATGTTAAATGTTGATATAGTTGTTGTGCATTTTACTCTGAGTTATCTTGGTTATTGTTGATTGTTGTGAGTAGAATGATGCTTTTGAATATCTATTTATGTGGTTGAATGTTGTTATATGTGTTTAGTTGTTGTTGTACACATTTTAATTAATTACATTTACATTTTTAATTTGCATGGACAATCGCATGAGTTAGAATGTCATGCCATGTGTTATTTGCACATCTAAAATTAGTATCATAAATTTTTTATTTGGTTGCTTTAGCAGTGGCATGACCTAGCTTGAGGATGGGTACATTACATAATGTGAAGGGGATATTGTGATAAGGTGATAGTGGTGCATTTTCTGTATTGTTCTCTCCCCGTGGAATCCCCCTAAGGACTGCTAGTTTGGGCCATAACAATGGTTCTTTTCCCTAAAATTTTGGATAATTGTTAGGCATGCGGAGGTTAGAGTTTTTATTAAATTGATAGTTTCAAAGCGTCCATGTGAAATTTACGTAATTGGATAAAATTTGCAAAAGACTCAACTTTTGGATAATATATATATATATATGGGTTATAGGAGGTCAAATTAGCAATTAAGGATCAATTTCGCTGAACTCAATGGAATTGTGAAGTAACCATGTTGAAATTGGGTAAATATTCCCAATTTTTTAGTGAATTATGGTAGAATTCATACTCAGAATTGTTGAGGGTATGATTAATTGGAGTGAAATGGGTGAATTCAGGGAGAAATTCCTCTCAGGAGGTTATATCTCACTAAATTCATAGATTTTCAAAGCCGACCATGGAAGAATTTAGGGAAATTTGGGAAAATCCCCAAAATTTTGAGCAATTCATGTTGAATTATGCTCAGAAGTGGTCACAGGGTCAATTAATGGCATCAATAAGGAGAGTGTAGGTTCAAATTGGTAAAGGGAATCTCAAACCAAAGGTTTCATGGTGCCTACACATAGAGGAAATTTAAATTTGTGACAAATTATTATTTTTTTGAAAAATTGGGAATTTTTCGTACGTGATGATGTGGAGGCCACGTGGGAGCCACGTTTCAAGTGACATGGACTACCACAGTGGCAGAGGGTAGGGGTTGTGTGCATGTGGCAGAGGGAAGAAGGTATAGTGTGTGGGTGGTGGGCCCATGATGGACATTGATGCCACATCCCATAGGTGGTTTACAATCCTTTGTAATCATCATACCTTGTTGTTGGGACCCATCTTTGTTTACTTTTATTTTCTCCCTATGTTTCATTTATGGGGGGTGTTGGAGTTCCAATGAATTTTTAGAGTTCCCATGCAGAGTGAGTTGTAAGCTCACATAGGATCTCTTATCTTCCCATTTGTGACAGCTATCACTGGGCCTATTTCATTGTATAAATAAACCTACATCCTTGCTCACTAAGCAAGTGGTTATGCAAGAAAATATAGTTTAGATCATTATTTATGATCTTGTTTGTAGAAGTGCTTGGTGTTTTAGTGTGATCCTGAGGAGTTCTTATCTCCTTCACCCCTCCCTTCGACAATTATTCAACACCAATTGACCTCAACTTAAATCCATTAATTGATAACAACAACATGCTTCTCTTTATTACTATTACTTTTTTAAGTGGATCTTTTAAACGTAAATAATTTATAATTTAATTTAATTTAATTTAAAACATTGGATAGTAAAAATGATTTGAAAAACACACATATCTTACCCAAATCAATTTCGCAAGTAGGGGAGAACCAAATATTGTAGGCCTATGATAACATCGTTGTAGGATAATTCAAAGACCCATATCTTGCTTAGATGACATCATATTGGAGTGGCACGTTTTGCGTCACGAAGAGCATGGAGAGACATTACCGACGAGCCCACTGACCATGACATTCAAACATGTCATCAGTATAGCGGTTGGCGAGGTTGACTTAGGATAGAATTCCCTAGCAGTCATTTTGGCACTTCCTAGCATCATATTTTGATTCCATGAGTTGTGTTGGAATCGTAATTGTGAAATTCATACAGCTAGCTTGTTTCGGGTATGAAAAATTCACTTTGATGAACACCGAAAATTGCACTAAAAGCCTTTTTTTAAAGAAACTTTGGGTCTCATTTCAGTTCATGTGTCACATGTGTTGTATAAGCTCTTAGTTTATCCATTTAAGTTGAGTGAATGTGTCATTAGCACAAAATTATATATCCACAAAATCAACCAATTGACATTTGGAGTGCTTAACACGGTTTAGGAGTCGAGAGGACCAATATTCTTCTAATATGCATTTTAGAGCCAACATATGACCTTCAGATGTTGTGGTTAATCAATATGATGCTAGAAAACACTTTCATGATCATGTTTTAGTCATAAAATCAAGAATAAAAAAGGAAACAAGTTGGTATGGTATGCACGATGAAAGTTGTTGGGAACATAGATAGATTTAATTACGGCTGCAACATGAAGTGGATCAGGCAAGATAGGAAATCAATGACCGGTTATCTAGTTAGGCGTACAAATGTTAGCCATTAAAAATGATAGTATCTTGACTTACAGGACATGTGCAGGAAGAAGGATCTAAGTTGGTGGAGAATAGGAGAGGCCTGAAGACGTAGGCATGTATTTCTCATAGGGCCAGTGTCAATGAGAGAAATAATACCATCACCAATGCGCTTATTGTCGATGAGGGGTCAACATCCTTTTGTTGGTGCATCAGTGACAGAAGAGGGAAACTTGCCAGCAAGCAGTGCATTTGTGAGGGATAGACGAACCTCACCAATACGTAGTGCATCAAGGAGAAAGGAAGGAGTGTTGTTGATATGTGATGTATTGGCGAAGATGAAAATAAGTTAGCCAGTGAAAGGTGTGTGCATGGTGAAGACAATCATGTGAACATATTCAACGTACCGACACTAATCACATGAAATTTTCCATTGGTTTTTCTATGTGCGTTGACGAAGTTTAGCAGAAGCATGTCAACATATCATCTAAGTTCATGGGAATGTGGTCAATGTATTGGTGATGAAATCACTAACACATCGAGATTGGTTGTGTCGGTGGAGGAAGGATAATTTTCATCAATGTGCTACATATTGATGAAGAAAGAGAAAATTCATCGAGATGTGTATCATAGGGTTAGAGTAATTTGAAGAGACGTGGCAAATGGAAAAGTATGGAGAGTGAGAAAAAATACTTAAGCTTTTCCATTTGCACGCGAGAGAAATCGAGGGGATTTTTAGTAGAAAAATTTGAAGGGGGGCCCAATTTCTTCTCTTAGAGAAAAGGTAAGAGAAGAAAATAGGGAATTTGTCGTGTGTGTGCAACACCTCGGTAACTTAGTTTGAGAGTCTTGTTAATTCATCATGAGCATCTTGGATACTATTCAATTCAATGAATAAAATTTTATGATTTTCTCTCAATTCTTCATTTATCAGTATTGATTTTCCTCACTACTTTCAGGATGTTCATAGAATTACTATTGTTCTTCATCTATGCTTCTAATTTTTGTATTTTTTCTTCATATTCACTAATTTTTTCTTCATGTTGCTAAGAGATAGAGACATGTTTTCTATACTCTGCCTTTAATTCTTATATCTATTTTAAATTTGTTTTTGTCCTTTTTTCCATTTCTACCAAATGTAGTTTATATTTTGTATTGAATTGCATTATAAAACCATTCTCCTTTTCCATCAGTTGATTTTCCATAGACGTGACCCTTGCGCTATAATCATCAATTGCAGTGTTCAGTTCATTGATAGTTATCAAGTTATCCCCTGAAAACGTGTGGAGGGTAGATGTTGTATCACCTGCTTCCTTTTGAGGGTTATCTTTACCTAGCTTCCACGAGACAAACATATGTGGTACTTATTGAATACTGGTGCATCTTCCTTTTCTTGGCCTCTTGGTAGGTCTCTTAGAAATTCCCTTGTCTGACAAATTATAGTATAAATCTCTCAAGTGTGCTACAAAGGTGTCATAATGTGTGGTCTACATGGAAGCATATGAAAATCTAGGTGGAATTGTAATTAGAGGCATTGTGACTGGGTTGATGGGGGTACAGAGGTATGAAAACATTTTTGTTGGGTCAGGACTTGTATTTTTTCTCTAGCATTCCTCTTCCTTTTTATTTCTTTCTTCCTCTTTTTTTCTTTCGCTTTCCTCTTTTTTTCCTGCTTCTCTAGATATTATTTCTTTCTCTTCTTTCCTCCGTATCTTCTCTTCTATCTTTCTCTTATGTTCTTCCCTTTTCCTGTTAGTTTCTTCTTCAACTTCCTTTTGTTTTTTAACCTTGCACTTTTCTTATTCTTTCTTCCTCTTTTTCTCTACCTCAAGTTTTCTAGCAACTTCTTCTACTTTCCTTAGTCCTTCGTATTTGAGCCTTTATTCTTTTTATTTTAGCCTATTTTCCTCTTCTTGTAAGGATTTCTTCCTTAATTTCTCTTCCAGATCCATGGCCTTCATTATTCTCTCCTCATCCTTTTGTTGTTGGGTCCTTTTACTGGCCTCTTCCTATTTTTGTGCATTGATCATCAATTTCTTTCTTTGTTATTGGAACATGTTTTTATTTTGTTCTTTGTTTTCTTCAAGCATTAACAGTTGTTGATAATTTGGTGTGCATTCCATTACCTATTCATAACATATAACCCCTCAAAAAATGTTCTCCTCCTCATTTGGGTCATGCAAGAAAGAAGATATCACGTTTAGGCTTTTGTAATGTCTAGTTATCAACCTTCTAGTATCATGGTTTCTTGGAGTTCTCATGCATAAAATCATCCCTTTCAAGGATTTTTCTTCTTTCTTGGCATGTAGTTGACACATCTCTTCTCATAGATAAGCTACCACTATTATAACTAGCTTGTGTGGTTTTTCATTTTATAGTATTTTGTATTTTAGAAAGTTATTAATAGAATATGAGTTTTATTGTATTATTTTGTTCCTTGCCATATCTCTTATTTCTTTGTTATATCTATGTTATGTTTTTGCCTTCATATCGTTCCCCAAAATAATCTGGATCATTTTGAGTGCAGAATATTGAAGGAAGCCATAGTGGGATTGTATGGTAGCTATTATGGAGTTGTAATTTTATGGGAAGAGAGGTTGTGATCTTGTGAATAATATTATATTCCATAACTTGTCCACGGAATCAAGTGTTTTGTTGCTATGAGAATTCTTGTTGCAATTGTAGATTCCTTGAGTTCCAGTAGAGAAATTTCATGTCTAACTTGTGTTGGATCCATATAGGGGAGTGGGAAGGCTCGAGGGACTATGAGCAATGAATGGGGATCCCATCCCTAGGTTGTGTAGGTTGTGAGGAAGAGAGATGGTGGACTAGAAATAGCTATGGGAATTAATTGTTGAGAGGGGAACATTATCCAACCTTAGGGACCATCGTCTCTTCTCGATTCATAGCCCTAGCTTGGGGGTGACTCACTATTGAGAACTAGAAAATCAAGTCTATGGTTGGGAGGAATGTCCATCCTCTACAACAAGTTGCATATTTACTAAGATATGTGTTCTTATTTGTTGTGTTTATTTATGTTAAATGTTGATATAGTTGGTGTGCATTTTACTCTGAGTTATCTTGGTTATTGTTGATTGTTGTGAGTAGAATGATGCATTTGAATATATATTTATGTGGTTGAATGTTGTTCTATGTGTTTAGTTGTTGTTGTACACATTTTAAGTAATTACATTTACATTTTGAATTTGCATGGACAATCGCATGAGCTTGAATGTCATGTTATGTGTTATTTCCGCATCTAAAATCGGTATCATAAATTTTTTATTTGGTTTTTTTAGTAGTGGTGTGACCTAGCTTGAGGATGGGTGAATTACATAATGTGAAGGGGAGACTGTGCTAGGTGATAGTGGTGCATCTTTTGTATTGTGCTATTTGCATGGCATCCCCCCAAGGACTGCTAGTTTGGGTCGTAACAATGGTTATCTTACCTAAAATTTTGGATAATTTCTAGGCATGCAAAGGTTATAGTTTTTATTAAATTGATAGTTTCAAAGCGACCATGTGAAATTTGTAGAATTGGGAAAAGTTCGCAAACGCCTCAATTTTTGGATAAAATCTATATAAAAATGGGTTATGGGAGGTCAAATTAGCAATTAAGGATCAATTCCACTGAACTCAATGGAATTGTGAAGTAACCATGTTAAAATTGGGTAAAGATTCCCAATTTTCAAGTGAATCATGGTGGAATTTGTGGAATGACCCAGTACCTTATTTTCCTGATGATTTTCAGTCATACCTTGAGGACTTTGATGACTGTTCTTCTGAGCATTTGGACTTATTTTGTGAAGATGATTGTCAATCGCCTATCTGCTCAGATTTTGATACAAGTGAGAACATTGTTTCCCTAAGGAAAGTCACTCATGGCTTTTCACTCCAGCCACCTGTTGTTACTTTACCGTGCCTGTCCATTAAAGGTGTGCTTGGGAAGTATATTTTTAATGTTGAGTTTCCTTTTAGGAAAACCATCAACTCCAAGGGTTGGTTGGGTACTGTGTGTTTCGGTCAATTTTTCAACTTTCCCTTTTTAGTTTGCCATTCGTCTGCATGATCTTTTTCGATCCCTTATTTGACTTCAGGGCGTGAGGATGTCCTAGGTAACCAGTTTGCAGGTCCTTTAAGTCAGTTTTCTAAACCTTGCATTTTTCATGACCCTTTCTTGAAGTGGATTGAGTACT
>CBVK0100692596.1:0-11098 GCA_900067695.1 Picea abies
AGTTAGATATAATAAATGAAGAGGACTTCTTAGAAGGTTCCACTTCTAGAATGTTCATCCTCTAGAATGTTCTTAGGTGGTTGGTAGCACTATATAATGGGGTTAGGGCAATGTGATGAGACGCAGAGAAGTATTGTATTTGGAGCAGTAGCTCAATAGGAGGATTCCCCCTCAAAGAGGCAAGTGAATAGGAGAGGATCCCTTCCATAATAGGATCCATTGTATGGTCTTTCCATACCCTAATGGTTTTCTTATAATAAAAAGTGGTTTTACTCTATATTGTTCTATGAATATTTGAGGTTTTTATGTATGCAAGTATTTGGTTCTTAACAAGTGGTCCATTTCAGATCTATGGTCCACACTTATCCATGGGACCCTGGTATATGGTTGTACACTCTCATAACAAGCATTGAGGACAACGCTTTCATAAGGGAGATGGAATGTTGGGTAGCTAGAGAGGTAGTGGGGGCCCCAGAGGGCCCATAGTGATAATAGTAGAGGCCATTTAATGTAAGGTGTACTAGGTCCACTATAGTATTAAATAAGGCCCCCTAGGGTAGTTAGATATAATAAATGAAGAGGACTTCTTATAAGGTTCCACTTCTAGAAGGTTCCTCCTATAGAATGTTCCTCCTATAGAATGTTCTTAGGTGTTTGGTAGCATTATTTAAATGGGTTCAAGCAATGTAATGAGACATGAAGAGAAGTATTGTATTTGGAGCAATATCTCAATAGGAGGATGTCAGCTCAAAGAGGCAAGTGAACAAAAGAGGATCCCTTTCATAATAGGATCCATTGTATGGTGTTTCCCTACCTCAAGGGTTTTGTTTACATTCTTATGTTGAATATTTGGTGAATGGTTTGGTTTATTCTTGTTGATATTGTGGGTTTATTTTGAGATTTATCTTCAGATGTATTCAGGTACTTAACATCCTACTAGATACTTGCAATACCCCACTAGAATTTGCATAAGATATTATAGAATTAATATCACCGAGAACTATAGGAAACCCTGAAAACACGGAGATCACTATGGGACATCCAGGGGGTCCAAATTCTTGAAGATCTGAGCTAGGATTTTGAAAACCCAAGTGAACCCATAACAAGGTGATCAATAAGGCTTCCACCTCTCCATAAATAACATTCGAATTATATGAACATAGGGAAACATCTGCTCGGCGTACCTTCAAATCCATAGCTAGATTACCTCCCACAAGCTGGCCATCCATCGTCGAGATAAAACTGATGACACCTTTAAGTTTTGGCATGATATTCAATACTTTTTCATACTTACCACCTTCATTCATAAAAAACATACTCCTCCCCTACTTCAAATCCATCAGATTAGGAAGAAACTTGTACCAGCAACGTACAGACCTCCCACTTCGGCAAATCCATCCACGAGCCAAAATATATATCCCATTAAGTTTATACATTGCACTCATTCTCATTAAATTTATGACTTGACTCAAAATTTATTTTTTCATACCACCTCCACGGGGATGAACAAGACATTCCACATGTTCATGGCTCTTCTTGCTCCAAGACTCGATCATGGCTACGAGGGATTCACTGTGTGCTCCTCACCCTCCACCCCCATAAGACCATGGGCTAATCCAACAACCTTATTCTCCATAGAATCAACGACTTCATTGTGGTGTCTATATATGTGGAAAAATTGAGCCGTATAATTGCACAAGGATATTCTTATGCGATCCACCAAAATTTTCAAGCCTATGTCTTTCGAGGAAGAGGCAGTAAAAAAATAATGAATTATGTTTTTGGAGTCTCCTAATATGTTCAAACCAAATATTTGTCTCTGATTTTCCAACTGTATGCCAAGGAAAGGGGAATACACTTCGGCCTTGTTGTTGATGGTTATCCCTAAATTCCAATAGAACTCCATTACTCGATTTCCTCTAGGGTCAAAAATCACCCCTCTCGTACCTTCCTCCTCTGGGTTTCCTTTGTATGCCCCATAAAAACATAAGGTGTGATTATACTGAGATGAAAGCTAAGATTGAAAATCCAAGGAAGGAGAATGAAGCTGCTAGCCTCATCTTTGAAGGGTTTTGACTCGAATTGAGTAAGAAATATTTATCTGAGTCAACCACCAATCCTCTATCTAATCCAGAGTATGAGGCTCAACCAACCTTATTCTTTTGGATTTAAACACTTCTACCATTAGTTTCAAAGTATGGGCAACCACAACACTTGGACACATGCTCTTATCTTTGAATTTTTTTTTTTTTTATGGCTAGCCAAATTTACCAATAGATGTATTTAGGTGAGGTTTTCTACACTCTTTGAAACATAGTCTTCTCATGGAAGGATCCCCAATAATGATTTCCTCACTTACCCAACAATGATTTGCAGGTGGAGGGCCATTCAATTTTGTGCCACAATTCTTCATAAACTACTTTCCAAACCTGCTTTGAGAAATTACATTCCAAGAATAAATGGTTGGATGTCTCCTGATTTTTTGTGCATAGTGCACAATAAAAAGGACTCTAGAAACCTCTTTTGGCCAAGTTTTCTTTGGTAAGAAGCTTTCCTTGAGAAAGGATCCAACAAAAAAATATTAACTTTTGGAAGCCCATCATTGTTCCATATATTTTTCCGCAAAGACGATTTTGCTAGGAGATTGGAATGTAGTATAAGATCCTTATAACCTTCCTTAACTAATAACTTGAATGCTCCCCAACTTCAATGGTATTCATACTACATATGAACAATCACAACCCCTTTAAGGACAAATATAATGACCAAATTCCATTCCTTCCAATCACCATTATAATGCCACATAGAGATATCATACATTCCTTCCAATCACCATTATAATGCCACATAGAGATATCATATAAAGTTAGCTTATTTTGAGAAAACAACCACTGGTGAATATAATTAAAAGAGGAATCTTGATAGAGAGGCCTCGAGCCAGGAATCTTGGCCTACCAAATGTTGATAAGCTTGTCATTTCTTGGGACCCAATGAAGAGAAGATAGTAGAAGAGAGTGAGACACCCTAATCATCTTCCAAATTGGAGAACCTTCCTTCCTAATGAGGGGAGCATCCAGACATCTTCTCATATCACCTTCCAAATATTTCTTGACCAAGGCTTTTTTCCACCATTCATTTTTCCCCATCACCATTCTCCATAGTAATTTTATGCCTAGAGAGAGATTAACTAACTCAGGATCCTGAACTCCAATCCCCCATGTTATTTAGGGGATCTTACCAAATTCCAATTAGCCAAATGAAGTCTCTTTGTATTTCATTTTCCTCCTTTCAATAGAAATTTTATGATGGCTTGAGCTAGATCCTTTTTAATTCCCATTGGTGCCAAAAGGGAAGAGAATTGATAAATGGGTAAAGATGGCAGAACTGATTTGATGAGCACCAAGCATCATGATGGATTGAACCAGTAGGCACCCCAAATTTCTTATTTTTCTTTTATTTTATGTAATATGATATGTTAGGTTTCTCCTGAGAGAGATTTCAAACATATTGGCATTCCCAGGTACTTAAAAATATTTCCACTCAACAATGATTGGAAATTAAAAAAATTTACAATACCTAAGATAATACGAGATTTTATGTTCCAAGCATAAATTTGGCTCTTGTTCTGGTTTATTAGACCTTCATATATCTGTGTGAATTGATCCATTACCAATTTAAATCTCTTTGCTATGATTTTTGATGCACCCCCCATAAGCAATGTATCATCAACAAACTATGAATGATCGATCCTTTTGACTCCTTTGGAAATGTGAAATCCAGGGTTACCACCATTAAATGAATGAAAGAGCATACATGAAGAAAGATGTACCATTTTGACCATTACCTAGTGTGTTTCTTTGAGGATTCCTTCAAGCTGAAAGAGGTCAGAATTCCATAGCATACAAATTCCCCCAGAGGATCCTCTCGAGCTTAGTGCGATTCCATTTCTTTTTTTCCACAGTTGCTACATTTCTTAGAGAGTTTAAGGATCCCCTAATTTTGTCTCCTTCATCAGAAGGATTTTAGGTTTTCACTTATAATCAACTTTTCCATTGCTTATTTATTATCCTTTCTACTGAATCCTATGAAATTCCAAAAGACTAATTTCATTATTTAATAGAGGATTTTGTTGCCCCACTTTAGAGGTTGAGATTGGGATGATCCTTTCACATATTTCCCATGGGATTTACCCTTCTTTCCATATTTTTTAAGAATCCCTTTCAGATTGGTTCGAATTCTTAACTCTTTATCTATGGCTGCTTCATTTTCTCTTCTGTTGTGGTTGGATTTCCTCCCCACTTTCTTCTGAGTGAAACTTTGAGTGACCTCCACTTCTGATTCTACCTTTGAATCATCCAAATTTCCTTCCTTTAGAATGTCTGGGATCCTTGAAAGTAGATGGGGAGGAATTTTTCTTGGAGTTGGATCTCCATTTTTGGATCGAATAGAATAGGAGGGTCCCCCGAATGTTATTTTTCTTCTATCACCTATTTTCCTCCTTATTCAGTTTCCTTGCCTTGTTCCTTTGGTTCTCCCATGTTTTCCTCCAAATTTTCCAAGGCTTCATATTGATTTATGCTCATTTCACCCACTCAAGCCCCTCCAGCTGAAGATCTAGGATTTCGAGGAGATGAAGGAGGTGGTTTTCCCCCTTGGGATGGATCTTACTGTTGCACTGCCTTTCCAGTAGCTTTCTTCCTTTTTGGTTGTTGCCACTGCTCTTGGGATCTTTTCTTTAGTTGATTTGATAACATGTTTTATTCTGTAGGAAATTCTTGGCAAAATGCCCATATTCATGATAGGTTTTATATTTGAATGGGAGTTGCTCATAATCCACTTTCTAAATATATGACCAATTGTCCAGAGTTAACTAAATAGCTTTTGGAATCCATTTTTCCATATCTACCTCTACACATATTCGTGCACACGCTTGCATGCCATCTTGTGGATCAACTTGATCAATGTATCTTCCCAGAGAGTTCCCTATACTTCGAAAAGTTTAGTCATTCCAACAATGCAGTGGAAGGAAAGGGAGACAAACCTAGACCATGACTGCTGAAGGAATATCATTTTCAGGACTAAAATCGAGCATCCATTTATTTAAATACATACCCCTTGAACCCATAAAGTAAGGCCCACTCCTAAAAAAGAGATCTTGATTTTCCTTATTTTCAAACAGGAACAAAAAAAAACCCTTACCACAAAATGTTGAGGACATTTGACCCTGGATCTTTTTCTTCCAATTCAAATCTAGGCATTGCACCATGGCTCTATTCTTATAAATTTCCCAATACGACCATTTTCATCTAGACGTAGAGCAAAGGGATGTGAAACTGAAGAGTGAACTAGGACCTTCAGGATCTTGTCCAACTTTCTCACGAACTTGGAGGGTGCAGACTTCATCGATTTGGAATACAATGTTATTAAATCCAAAAAGGTTGTGATGTAAGGCCGAGGAGGGGACGTCATGGGGACTCCACCCCCGAAACCGATACCATGCCTCAAACTTACACACAAAAAACAAAGACGGAAGTTTCACAACCACAATAAAACCCTAACCACAGAGCTTACAGATTTAATGAAGAACCAATACAATATTATTAATATTAATATAATATATTAATATTGTAATATAATAGTCCTCATGGTGTAGAGCAGTCGGTGAGGGAGTGTGTTATTAAGGCACTCCGTAAGTGAACTCATTGGTTCGAAACCTATGGGGATAGCTTAAATCCAACCCTGTTAAGGGTTGCGGCGATCCAAGCCAAGTGCAATCCCCGGGTGATTTTGACGACTTAGATGCTCCTGGATCATGAAATCTCAACCACAAACCAATCCTACAAGTCAAAGATAATTAACTAACAAAATAAATTATTATAATATAAATTTTTATATTATTATTAATATAATATATTAATAGTATAATATAATAAATTTAATACTATAATTGATTTTTCATATAATTTTTTTATAAATGTTATAACAATATAATATTTATATAAATGTTGGAAAGTCTCAATCAAAATTTTAATTATTATTAATCTTAATATATTTTTATTCTTAAAATTATGTATAAACATTGTTAATACAAGTTAATACATATATTATATTAGTTAATGTAATATAACATTAT
Organism: Picea abies; assembly: GCA_900067695.1. Lineage (NCBI taxonomy): Eukaryota > Viridiplantae > Streptophyta > Pinopsida > Pinales > Pinaceae > Picea > Picea abies. The sequence goes on from CBVK0100692596.1 coordinate 6,134, forward strand.
AATATAAAAGCTATATTATTAATACCAATATAGCTTTATTGATTAATTAATAATAAACTTTTCATTATGTTTATGCTATGCGTGCTTATATTTAGCACACTTATAATGTTTTTTCCTATGTACTAAATATATGCCTATCTACCTATCTATACAGATACGTTAATAATATTAATTTCGTTGTCGCTAGTTATTATTCACTACTATGTGATTGTAGTGACGAAATAATAGGGACTGTAATTTAAGTGGTATCATAAGTGAAGAATTTCATGCTTGAAAATCTCATGGGCATGCGTCATATGTTTTGGACCTGTCACTCTATTACATGGATGTGATTGATTGGAAGTTGGTGTTCTCTTCTGTTATCTACTTTTGAATTTCTCTCCATGTCTAACTATTTAGTTTCGTAATTTGAATGAAGGGAAGTGGGTTGGTGGGAATGCGAAGTGGATTTTCTATCTAAATTTTTTACTTTTTGTGTTAAATGTTGACAAAGAGCCGAGGGACACAACAATAAGCTTTGGATATTCCTCTTACTGCGTGTCAAAGGAATTTTTCCATTTCTATGATTCAAATAGGATTGGTTTTTGCTTACATTGTGTTGTGTTAAATGGTTTTTGCTTACTTTGTGTTAAATGTTAGTTGAAAGCTGTACCATTGGACATAGCAATGGGCTCTTGGTATTGTTATGTCTAGACTAGGATTGGTTGCAAATAAGTTGTCATTGCTTTCGAAAATTGATCTCTCGTCTTATCTTCTCGTTCATTTCCAACCTTTTTTTATTTCTTATAATTGTAGATCAATGTTCACTTTAGTCATTCATTCAAATGTGTATCATATTTTTGATAATTGTAAATCAATGTTGACTTTAACTCTTCATTATTGCTTGGTTTATCAACTGTTGAAGTTTGGGAGGATGGAGGAGGTTTCAACGAATGGTGGTTGTAAGTTATTTATTTTTAGAGGTTTTAGAAAAATTGATTTCAAATTAATTTGTTTTCAATTTTTTAATCTAGTTTAATTATTTGTTTTCAAAGTATAATTTAGGTAGAAAAAATGAAAAATGAGCACTTGCATGTTTTGATTAAAGAATTTGTTCAATGAAATAATACATATTGGATATAAGTTTCAATAATGTTGTGTCAAAAGAGGATTGGTATGTAATCTACATATGAATTAAATAATTATAGTGAGGTATTTCATTTTAAAATATTACATAATGAAATGCTTATTCTAAGTAATTAATGGTTAATTATTCGAGGGTTTTGAAAGTAAATCCACAAAACAAAAATAAGAACCCTTTGATAGAGTTTCAAAGATGTTAAATTAGAAGAAGTCTATACTTCCAAAGTCGTCTCAAATTCTATTCTACATCTTACGAAAGAGAAAAAACAATAATCTTAATGAAACATTCTAGTTTTTACCTATTATGATGTTATCTAGGTTGTGCTTGGTAATATGTCTTATTTTATATTTTATTCCATAATTTAGGGCATGTGAAGAAGAAGTTCCTCTCCATATTAGTGGTCATTTATCAATGCATTCTCCCTTTGAATGTGAATAGTCATTTATCAATGCATTCTCCCTTTGAAATATGCCACCCATTGTATCATTTGATTGTAGAAATTTTTAAGTACACTCAGAAGGCTGGTTGTGTACGCCTAATGTATATATATATTTTTATTAAAGTGAAATAGCTCGGAGAGGTTCTTTGGTAATCTGTGTTGTTTGTTGTTTGAAGAAAAAAAACATTATAAGTGTAAAGATAGCCTCTCCTAAAGACGGCTTAACCCATTAAATACATAGCAATAAGATAGTCTCTCCCAGAGACTATCAATAAGATAGTCTCTCCCAGAGATGGCTTAAGCCATTAAATACCTATTCTTCGAACTTACGTTTTTAATGGTGCTACCAATGATTTTTTAAACCTATTGTAGGTTATTCAAACGTTGATTTGGTATTATTAGAGGATACACTTTTGTATGATAAAATAAAAGTTTGGCTATGTCATTTGTCATTAGTTGAGTATTAGGCCAAACTTGGTGCAACAATATTATATGTATTGTGTTTGTGTGTATTTTTACTTAAAACACATTATTTTGTTGATAAATTTATGAATATGTTTTATTTTTAACTTGAAACAACAATTTTAATGAAGAATTTATAAAAATATTGGATTATATATGGTTTACTTGTATTCATAGTATTGTTTGATTTAAATATTTATTAAATGGCTGCTTATGAAATTATTAGATTAAAAAATTAATTTGTTAATAGAAATTTTGAAACTTTGGTTATAAACCTATTAGATTGAAACACAATTTATTTTTTTTAAACATTGAGAATATGAAGACACATTTAAGTTACTTGGATCTAGTCAAATATGGTTATATACACATTTTGGTTTCTTATTGTTATGGCCTCACTCACTAAGTTTGGGTTAGAAGGTATAATTTATTTCCATATTATTAGTATTCCTTATCCCAGTGACTCATGACATGTTCATGAAAACCATTAAAGCCAAAGTGCTTAGTGGGATACTGCCAATTGACAATTAGATTCAATCCAACCTTACTTTTCATAATTCAATCTCCCGATGTTTTGGCATATGGAGTGGCCATTAAAAATTATTTTTGAGTTCCAAAACCCACTTACATTTCTAATATGACTAGGTTAGATTTTTTCAAAAGTAAACATAACTTGCAAAAATTTCAATGTTGATTCCCTTCACTTGTTGTCAAGTGAGATTCATGTGATACAGGTCTTTCACAAAAAATGAAACAAATTTTATTGACTTTTTAGAAAATTCAATGTCTATAACCTATGGTGCTTGGAACAATTTTCCAATGAGCTCTCATATTCCCAATTCTAAGATTGTATGCTTAGTACACAAAGGGCACAATTTGAGTGTCTCATAAGGGGGGGAATCTCGTAGTTGTAACTTCACTAATTATATTCTATTATGAATAAGATCTAAAGATAAAAAATTGGCTCTGTTGTTGAGATCAATTTTTTGTAAGATCAATATTTTTAAGCTAACAATTTAGTGGGAGAGGTTCAATATTTAAAATGCATTTTTGATGAACATTGGAACATAAAATTAGAGATTCCATGCTACAACTTACCTCACGACCTTTCCAATGACATATAATTTTCCCCATTATAATATCGGATCACTCACTTAGAGATGTCATGAGTCTTTGAACTAGCTTTGAGGGTGTGTTCTAGCCAACTTGCATAACAGATATTTTGGGAAATTGAATCAATAGTTGGTATCCTCAAATTAAATTTCTAATTGGATGTAATTAAAGAACTCATTGATACATTTCCGAAAATACTTTTTTTTCTTTCACCCCTCTATCTCAATACACCAAAACCACAACATCCCTCTTTTATACACCCTCCATTCATTGCTTAGAAATCTATGCATAGGTTGGTTGGCCCTCAATCCAATTTATATCAACCTACCATCATAAACTAGAACCTCCATTTCTCATGTGTGTTCTTCTCCACCGGAATGCTAGTGGATACCACCCCCTCCATTTTCCCAACCCCCCACCTCTCCCTTTGCAAATACATAACCTAACACTCATTTGCACCACCTCCAACATTACTCCTAACCGTAGATCTAGGCTCTACCACCCAACTAGTGTCAGGAGTAGTTCCTTCTATCTCCTTTGTTAGAAAATAAACTAAGAAGTGGGTGGGTGGTAGTTCCTACCACTTAAGTGGGGCCATTTCCACATTCAAAGCACCATCCATGGCATTTTAAAACAATAATTCAATTTTTTTTAATATATATATATATATATATATATACCATTTTCATGACGTGGAAATGACACTCGATATAGATTTGTGTTGACACATATGACAATGACATGACTTTGGGATGACATAATCAAGGCACAATAATATCAATCTCTACGACGCTTAGAATAAAAATGATTAATTTTCACTAGAGTTTTAGGGTAAATTTGAGGCTATGATGATACAACACTACAAGAAAACAAATCAAGGCTAGTATGATGTTAAGTGGTGATGTAATTCCTCTCAATGTTAAAGACAACAATGCTCTTGAAATGCATTTATGATGCTAAGTTTGCATGGACTCCATGATTTCATCATCGAAATCAACGTGAGCATGATGAGCGAAAAAAAAAAAAAAAAAAAAAAAAAAAAAAAAAAAACAATTAACATGAAATAAAGTTTTTTGGTCTAGTGAAAAACAAGGGCTCCACTCATTTCATTTTCATTTTGTAATTTTTCTCATTTTTCCCATAATTTTTTAATTAATTTGTGGATTTCAAATAAAATGGGTTTTGGGATTTAGAAACTAGAAATGGAATTTAGATTTTGGAGATGGAATTTGGTTTTTTAATAAAATATGGAATTTATAAATTGTAAAGATAAATAAAGAAGGTTTGTGATCTTTCCTTCCTCTTAGTTTAGTCATATACCTATTCTCCTTCATATTATCTTTCCCCTTCCTCTCCCTTTCATATTTTTATTCCCCCTCTTCTTCTTTTTATTATTTTTTTACCCCCCTCTTGTTATTCTTATTCTTCATCTTCCGCTCTTACATTCTTCTTTTTCTTCCCCATTTTTCTCTCTTTTCTTTTTTTCCTTGCCTTTTCTTCTTCTTCTCCCTCTCCCCCTTCTTCATTTTCATATTTATCTTATTCTTCATCCCCTTCCTTCCCCTCTTCATTTTCATCTTTCTCTTTGATCCGGATTTTATGAGCATAACGAAATGAATACAAATTATTATCAAAATATATTTAAGACATAATAACATATATATAGTAAAACTGGTTTTTATTCAATAAGGAAATAAACTGAAACTGTAAAATGCAATAGAAAACAAGCTTGCTAGAATGGTGTAGGATTATCTCTAAGAAGAGATGTGATGATTGCACTCCTTCGCCAGAAGATGATTACAATGACGCTCTCAAGGCCTTTTTACAA
>CBVK0100692597.1:0-11098 GCA_900067695.1 Picea abies
TTCAATAGATCAAAATACAACTAGATGTTCATAATATCACAATAATTCCATAACAACTAGAGGCATATCAAAATAACAAAACCTGGAGTGTGTTGTTCCTCTGAATGTGTTGGATTTGAGATCCCTTTGGATCTACAATTGTTGCTTGGACAAAAGATCCCTTCTCTTGAAAATATCCTTAATATAATGATACATTTTAAACACATACAAGTACATACCTATGGCAGGAGCAGCAAGCAACGACGAATCCTAAAACTTCAAGGTGCTCCAACTTGCAATCTGAAGGTATTTGAAGATGTGCTAGGGTGAGGCACACTAGGACAACCAAAACTTAGTCCCAACGTTTCACATAAACTTCATTGGTCCAGAGGAACTACAATTGGTGTTGCAACTGGAACTGCAACTGGTGCTGCAACTGACACTAATAAACTGGTATGAAGCAACTTGTACGAAGTAACTGGCACGAAGCAACTAGAATGAAGCAACTGTAACTAGTACTGCAACTGCAATTGGCACTGCAGACCTAGGGTTTTATGAGAAAAAATAATTTTTAATTTCATAATTTTGGAGATATGATCTGGGGGGAAGGTGCACCCTACTTCGGAAAACTTCTTGATAGGTTCAATAAGTTCTCAGCGATCTTGAAAATGGGGGAAACTGAAGATCTTCCTTAAAGTGGTTAGACTATTATGAAGGAAACCATCTCTGATACCATGTTAAAATTTTGGTATGCTCATTTAACCATAGATACTGTCACATCATTTTCACCCAACCATAGGCATTCACATATTCCACCCCCAAGCACACTAACCTTTACTTAGAATAATTATGGCAAGCCTACTCTAGAACCAACACACTAACCTTTACTTAGAATAATTATGGCAAGCCTACTCTAGAACCAACATATAAACCCTAGCCACAACTACTGCAGCAACAACACAATAACCATATAATAAGAATGTAAATTTTCCCTAAGAGAAGCGCACAAGAGAAATACTCATGACTTCTACACTACTCTTCCATATTTTCACCCCTTCTAGCTATAGTTGTTTCTCCTAGAATTGTGCACCTCTAGCTACAATTACATTCTTCTAGACTTGATCTCTTACTAAGTGAGTGTGTACAAATGAACTAGGAAACTTCCAATTTATACTAAATTTTCCAGTTGACTAGGGCCAACTTTTCCTTCTGGAAGTGTCTATTACTTTAATATTATTTCTCTTGAGATTGAATTCTCTCCTACGGTTTCTTAACATATGTTTAGTGGTTCACTTGATTCTAGAATATTCTATTCTAATTCAAAGGTTACACATGGAGTTTAATACCTCCCACATCTACCAAAACATCAACAACTCAGTAGCATTTGGATATATTGATGCAAAGTTACATTCCATGTAGATGAGTTTGAGATTGTGGTTGAGTTTGTAGTTGAATATTTTAGGGCACATGTTGACATATTTCCCTGCAATACAACATTATGGGATCTAACCATGACTTTGGGAACCTTGAACTTCCATAAGGAGTATTTGGATCGCAACCACCTTTTGAGGAGATAATTTCCCTACGTTTCCCTCATCTTGATGTAAAGAAGATATCCAAGAAAGAGATGGAAACGATTTGATAGTTAGTTGTTTTTCTATAAAATTAGGGAATTATCTAAGAACAACTTTGAAGGAATTTGTATAAAGGAACAAAGAAAAGAACCGTTTGGGTTCATTTGGGTTTATAATAAAAGAAAGTTGCTTAGTTTCTTTTGTTACTAAGTCTCTATTTTATTTACTAAGTTAAGTTCCAAATATCACTCAACAAAGTTGAAAAGAAAAGGCCCACTCTTGTAGTACATAATTGAATGATCTCTAATAGTTACTATTTTCTCTAGCATTACTACCATCTCATTTCACTTATGTAAATGTCATGTTTTATTTCCACACTCCCAATTCTTGTTGGTGTGATTAAATTAGATTCATTTTTGCAATTTCAATTTATGTTGGTGTGATTAAATTAGTTTCATTTTTGCAATTTTAGTTTTTGCTAGTGTGATTAAATTAGTTTCCTTTTTCCAAGTTTAGTTTATGTTTGTGTGTCTAGTTAGATTTACTTTTGCAATTTCATTTCTTCACTGGTGTGCATAGTTAATTTTTGGTCCTTTCTTTTCATTTCCTATGATTTTACTTTTGCAGCAAAGCACTACAAAGTAATTCATGGGCATCATTTAGTTTAAGGTTTAAAAATTTACGAATGTAGTACTTGATTGAAAATAATGAAAAACCCCCAAAATAATTAAATCGATAATAAATACCTAAGATCTAAAATCTCTATAAAATGCACATATAGTGTAGGTGTTTTGAAAGTCTATGATCCTTGGTTAATAATTAAAGTATAGTTGAGATTATCTTAAGTTCATTAATCCGAAGCATTTTTAAATGTTGAAACACCAATTTGTCAAAGTTTTTTTTCTTGATTTTGGGTTGCTAAATCCATTGCTACTATTATAGGATTGAAAAATGATATCCAATTTTGTTTCAATGTATGGTGTTTTTGACTCATATTACTATGTATGAGAAGGGGAAATTTTGGGAGATTTCTTCCTAATTTTCTTTCAACTTCAAACTCTGTTGAAACAAGTAGAAAAAGAGAGCTCACTGCAACAGCTTTGTCTGGTGCATAATCCATTTACGAAGTGATAGATAATGTGGTAGTGTATCTATAAATGAATAACCCACAATCAAGGTTTCAAAGGCTAAACCCTATATTTCTATTTGGGGTTTCGATAGTTCTAACACTGAGTTTTCTACCTCTATTACCATTGAGAATGAGCGCGATAATAAAGAACTAGAAGTAGTGTACAAGTTTCCCATTTGGGAACCTAAAGAAGAATCTAAGATGAAAAATAATAATCTCCCTGTTCTTCCACATTTCTATGGCCTTCCCATGGAGGACCTAGATATCTTGATGTTTGAATTTGAAGTGGTGTTTCAAACCTATGAATACAACACTAATGTTTAGAAGCTACGACTATTTCCTTTTATATTGGAAGATGCAACATTGTTCATGGGTTTAGGAGGAAGTATACATACATGGGACCAAATGAAGTATTTGCAAAGAAATTTCATGATTATTGTAAGGTATGAATTATTATAGGTATGAATTATTATTCTCAACATTTTAGTTCACCTTGGAATAATCAATTCTCAACTTCTAACTGGTATCCTCACCAATTTCTAGGTACTCAATTAACTTGGAAAGAGACTTTTGCAAATCAACCACCTTGGCCTTACCCTCCACCTTATTCCCAACAAAATTATATGTTTTATAATTTCCAATGGTTAGATCAACAACAATCTTTTAGGTCATATCCAAATTGGTCGCCACAACAACCATAGGCTCTCCTCCTCCCTCCTCCATAGAAGAATCATCAAAATAGACAACATCCTAAGAGGAAATATCAACTACTTGCTTATCCTACTCCTAATACTAATAAAAAGACAACCCAACCTATTTACAATAAAAAACCTAAAGAATGACAGACCTACTCATTGTCTACTTTGGTTTGTTAGGATACCTATCTTAGGTCCAGGAAAGTTTTTACTGGCCCAAAATACAATCTAGTTTTTGAACCAATGAGAAATGAACCGAACCAATAATTGTTGTCTACACAGAACTCAACCAAGTTGACTCCACCACCTAAGGAACCTCAAGTTGCATCCCCACCTTTTCCAAAGTGACTAAATTAGTCTAAACCACTTAGTCAACCCGCTTTTGACATTGTATGGGAACTAAGGAACTTAGTGTAAATATTCCTCTATTACAGGCCATCAAAGATGTTCTTATTTATAGTAAAATTATTTGAGACCTTTGCCTCAAAAAATGGGGTCAAAATAAACAACAAGATCTAAAAAATATTCATGTCATGAGACCACCTAGTTAACCTTATGTTAAGGAAGGGTTCCAATATAAAATATTATGAACCTGGGAGCCACATCAACAAAAATCTCATTCTACATACCTTCATTGATTTAGGTGCTTCCATGGCTAAGGAGGTTATGGATAAATTACAACTCTAAAACCTATTATGACCAACACCTATTGTTTTTCAAATATTTGAGCAGTCCATAATCAAACAAGAAGGTATATTGGAAGATGTCCTTGTCACCATTGATTCCTCAAAATACCCTAATGATATTATGGTGTTACATACCAAGACTAACCTTGGAGGTTATATTCTTATCCTAGGTTGTTCGTGGTTAGCCATTGTTGATGCTTACATAGGGTGTTTCTCTAGAAATATTACTATTTCATAGGGTAGTTCTATAAAGAAACTTACATTGTACCCTCCAACAAAATATATTCTAGACTTGGATAAGCCTTTATGTATGACTTTATAAGATCCATATCCTTTCGATGACACGACAATGTTGCTTTTTTTTTTTATTGTTGATAGAGATCTAATGCTCAAAAAACCTATAGACAACCAAGTGATCTTGAAATATATGCAAAACTTACACCCTTAAACTATCTAGATTAGAGATATTGATGGTCAATTATATAAAAGTCTAGTTCCTCCTCACTCCCTAAATATTTCATGATTCCTTCCTCCTATGATAATCTCCCCTCTCTATACCTTGATGAATTTTTTGTGGAAACAACAACATATTCAAAATATTTGGTTGTTGAGATCTCTCCCAGGAAATATCTTAATATCAACACCAATTTCCAACCTACTCAATGACAATAGTTTATGAGTATGTTGTAGAAGAAATTAGAAAATTTTTCTTGGGACAAAAAGGATATGGTAGGTGTTGATACTATCATCTACATGCATCATATTTACATCTATGAGGGATTTCCCCTGTTGTGACAACCTTATCAACAGAAGAATCCAACTCTTAAAGATATTGTTAAGGATGGACTTCAAAATATACTTACTGTTGGATTCATTTACCCCATATTTGGTAGTGAGTGGGTCTCCCCATTGGTTCTTGTATTGAAGAAAAATGGAAAATGGTTAATTTTTGTAGACTATCAAGAACTTAATAAATCCATTAGGAAGGATCATTTTCCTTTGCCATTGATTGATCAAGTATTTGATTCCTTGGCAAGGAATAAATACCTCTCTTTTCTCGATGGTTTTAGTGGGTGTAACCAAATAAAATTTCCCTAGAAGATCAAGAGAAAACAACCTTCACTTTCCCATGGGGTACCTTTTCATATCAGGTACTTCTATTTGGATTGTGCAATGAACCTCACACTTTCCAATGTGCAATTATCAATATGTTTTTTTATATAATCCTTGATTACGTGGAAGTTTTCATGGATGACTTTACTGTTTTTAGAGATTCCTTTGAAGAAGCCTTGTATAGGCTTGAGATAATGCTTAATCCTTGTAGGAACATGAATATATCTTTGAGAAATGAGAAATGCTTCTTGATGATGATAGAAGGAGTTGTTTTAGGACAAAATATCTCAACCAAAGGTATTCAAGTGGACCCTACTAAAATCATTGTTATTAAATACCTCTCATTCCCTAAAAAATAGAAGGATGTATGTATCTTTTTAGGACATGGGATTTATTTCCAGATATTGACGCCACTAACAAAAGTTTGGGTGCAATTATAGGACAGAAGAATGTTGAGAAAATGTATACTATATATTATATCAACAAGAACATCATTGTTATAGAGTTAAACTACATTGTCACGGAGAAGGAATTTCTTGGAGACTTTTTTATGCTCTTAGTAAATTTTGGCATTTCATCACTGTGTATTATGTATTTGTTCCCACAGGTCATGCCATTATTAATTATTTAATGAATAAACCTATTATTAATGTCAAAATTATTTGTTGTCTATTACTTCTTCAAGAATTTGGAATTACTATAGTTGATAAGCCTGGTAAGGAGAATGTGGTTGCAAATTTTCTGTCTCGTTTACCTAACAACTTGGAGGATAAACCATTGGATGATTCATTTCCAAATAAACATTTGTTTGTTTTTTCTCTTAGTACAACATGGTTTGTAGACATTACCAATTATTTGATGGTTGGGAATTTTCCACCACATTTCTCCTACAAAGATTGTTTCCACTTAATTGGGAAGAGTGGATCATTTACTTGAATATAAGGCTACATGTTTTTTCTTGGGCCAAATCAAATCTTGTGTCACCATGTCTATGCATACAAAGTGTATGATATCTTGACGGCATACCACGATGAACAAAGTGGTGGTAATTGTTTTTTGATAGAACTACTTGGAAAATCCGCTCCACTGGTTACTACCAGCGTACACTTCACAAGGATGCTTACAACTATGTAAAACAATGTGATGCCTACTAGCACATGCCGATGTCTTGCCAAGTTAGCTGGAATTCCATTGAAACCACAAGTTTCCTTGTATACTTTTGAAAAGTGGGGTATCGACTTTGTGGGACCTATAAATCCTCATTCCAATCAATTCCATTACATTTCGATATGCATAGATTATCTCACCAAATGGGTTGAATTTTATCCTTTATGAGATATTAAGGAAGGTCAAGTTGTTGAATTCTTGTATGAATCCATCTTCACCATATTCAGTGTCCATATGAAAATCGTCTCTGATCAAGGCACCCATTTTACTTTCAAATTGATTTCCAAACTTATGGACACTTAATAGATAAAGAACCATCTCTCCACTTTGTACCATCCTCAAGATAATGTTCAAATTGAAGTCACTAATAAAGAACTTGAAACATCCCCACCAAGAATTTCCAATTCCATCATCGTAATTGGGTTGATTGGCTTCCTGATACTATTTGGGCCTATTTTACACCCTTGAAGACTTCCATATGTTTCATATTGTTTGATTTAGTTTATGCAAAAAAAATTCCTCTACTTATTGAATTAAAAATCAAAAACCTTTGCACAACCTGGATTTTGGTATCAAAATTTCCACTACTCAATATAATTATCTCACTCATCTCAATCTATTAGAAAAAACCACCAACAAGATTTGTAGCATACTGAAACTTTGTAGCAACAATGGAATTGTTGGCATGATAGGTTCATTAAATCTAAATATTTTCAACTAGGTTACTAGGCTCTTCTATACAATTCCCAATTCCATGACTTTAGAGGAAAAATGCATACTCCATGGCTTGGTCCTTATAAAGTAAAAACAATGTATTCTAATGGCACTATCTAATAATGCACTATTGATAATGATCACATATCTTTTATGGTTGATGGACATCATCTTAATATCTACAAGAAACCTCAATCTAAGGAATATTTCATCATCCAATTATAGCACCATCCCTCTATCAGTTTGATGGAAGGATCTTTGGCCTTCACATCATTCTAAACATTTCTTCATTTAAAAAAAAAAAAATTGTGATGAAAACCTTCAAGTATCAAGGTCGTAATAAGTCTTGAAAATTAATTTTGGTGGTATTTTCTATAGGTAAATTTTGTTTTCTAGTGTTGAAAACCTTTGGGAATCACTGGACATTGTTGTCTTGAAAACTAGTTTTGGTGGGACTTCTGATGCTAAAAACTAAAAAAAAAACCTTTGTATTATGACTTTCCTTTGTCGCAACAATTTTCGTTCTACTGTGAATTTCCTTTGTAGCAACAATTTTCATCATACTACAACTTTTCTCTACAACAACTATTTTCCCCATACTGTGCATTTTCTCTTCGACCACTATTTTCATCATTCTAGACCTTTTCTTTTATACATCTATTTTCATCATGCTACGCCTTGTCAATGTTTTTCACAATTTTCTCTCCATCCTTTCCACTAATAATTATTTTACTTCCGTCGACGTCTCATTCAACCGCATTCTCTAGTTTTTGACTTCACCATTGCAATATTTCCATCGGTCTTCAGGTGTGTCTGTCTCTTATTTGGTAAAATTTATTCTTCGTCTTCATGTAATTCCTTGTCATGCAATGTGTTATCTCCCTTTCCCCTAATTTATTTTCAGCCATCGATACAATGTCCATTTGAGTTGTGGGGATGGGTGGGGGTTTTCCACTTTATTTCCAATGCCACATTTAATATCCATTATTGTCTCCTCGATACCATATCCTACCTATTAGACCATTGTTGCCTTATTTTAGCCTTTATATGCACCACCATTCATTACATATTTGATAGCTATGTCATCAACCTTGTCATCGAGCCTTGTCATTAACACACATGGTTGATATTTATGACTTTTTGCAGATGGGTTACATCATTGTGACTCATTACATTCAATTGGGCACCTTTTATAATGATTATTGCATGGAATATACATGAGATATTGATGCCTCCAAATAAACGTTATGGCACATCAATCAAATGACACAACATATCAATTAAAATGATGGTGGGACAAACAATAAAATTGACAAAGGTGGTAGAGAAGAGTTGAGTTGACAAGTGAAAAGTGTTTGATTTAAAGAAACATTTTCGGCATTCATTAGAAGTCATAATGGAAGGGGTTGGCAAGAAGGACAACATTTTCTTTCTGAATTATGGATCATATGTGAATATATCCTATCACATTTGCATGCAACATAATTGGTAACACAATGTTATTGAGTGAACCTATGAATTAACAAAGGATCTGTGGAAATTTATTGCGACATGAACCCATGAATTTGGATTTTTTTGTCCAAAATGGACCATTTGTAGATATCTTTCAAATAAAAAGGTGGTTTCAATTTTGCAAAAATATTAAAAATATCAATGTTCTGTTAACTAAAGAATTTTCTCTAAATCTATAGAATGGAGTTTCATGGGTATATGTAGTAGAATTACATGTCTTGGAGGAATTTATAGCCAAAGTCACTAGATTAGTTGTAGAAAATATATGATGGTTCAAAGAAATACCATGAGAGCTAAAGGTTGTTTTTTCCCCTTGACAAAGACGTTGAGGACACCAGTCAAGGAATAAAACCTCTCCCTACCTCTATGATGTAGGGGCATCAAAATCATCTTGGGGATATTAGGGTGAAGATGGCTACATAACCAAATTGGTTCTTGCGGAAGAGTGGCAGTGCTACAAAATAGTGACCATGTTGTGGGATAGTGACAACACTGTAGAAAATGGAAATATGCAGAATGTTCTTGCGGGATAATGATTGGTTGTGGGAAGTGACGACGTTGCTACATATCATGATAATGCTAAATATTTTGGTAGTGTAGCAGAATGGACCCATGCTATAGGATGGATTCCTTGTTGGAAAATGGACACATTGCTTTAAGGTTAACATGTTGTTGCATAGTCAAATCTCATTAACGCGGTTGGTTTTGATGGGCCTCGTTCTGCATGGAGATCCAGGTTTGAACCTACCGGGAGGAGACACCAAAAAATCCATATATCTAAGGGTTGGTGTGGCCTAGTCCGGGTGCAATCTCCGGGTGATTTTGATGCCTTAGATGCCCCTGGGTTGTGGTTTCTTAGCCACAGGCTAGTCCCGCAGGTCACAAACACTTTAGCAAACAAAACAAAAAATGTTGCAGAAGTGGTTATGGGCATTATGGATCAAGTGGAATCGCCCTTGGCTATGAAACGTCCCCACGAAATACTATGAAACCATGAATAAGAGAAAACAACAACCGTCATGAGGAATTTGTCCACATTGGAAAAAGGGATTCCATTAGACATGTTGGGAAAGGAGTGCATGTTGTTGAGTGGAATTTGGAAGGTGAATCACTCCAGAAGAAGAAGGAAAACCCTAAGTTGGAAATGAAAGGACAAAAGATGGAAAATGAAAGGGAATGAGGATCTCATTTGGAAGCTCAAGGAGAAAAATTGCTCGAAGGTGAATAAACACATATCGAGAAGGCTTAGAGAGAGCTTGCAAGTATATCACGAGGAAAGTGATAGAGGAACAATTGATATTTCCATGTTATTTGTCCTAGAAATCCAATGAATTTTGTAAGATCACATATAGGACATGAAGCCAGTGTATTTTATTCTTTATGCAAATGAATAAAGGAATTAGGGTTTTGTAGATTAAATCCTTGTGTGTACATATGGATGAGTTTATGTGATGTTATAGTGTTATGTTAGTTGTATGAATGGTTGTAAATTAAATAGTATTGTTTGGATGATTAAATTCACATGGAGAATAGTTCAATTGTGATAATATATAGGTGGGAATGGGGTTTATGGGAAGATCGTGCTCGGATTTATGTTTATTTGTATATGGGCACAACTAAATGTTTTAATATGTTGTGTAAGACTAACATATTTTCATTGGTGTATAGATATTGTTGTTGAGATATCATTGAATGATTCTAGTGAGGATAAGCACTCTTGTGGTATGAGCATAGATATTTCCTAGAGTACAGGAGTGTGTTTTCATCACATAAAAGAGGGTTTGCAAGATGTGATAAGTCTACCTATGATAGTGAGAAGTCTTTGTATGAGAGGGAATTTTTGTTGTGTATCTACTCTAATGGGTATGGGTTGGAAAATCCATGCATCAGGTGGTATCAAAGCTAGATTTAGCTCTACGATGGAAGAATCTGCAAGAGTATGGAGTTATAAGTTACAACTCTCAGATGAAAGAATTTGCAACAGTATGAGAGATGGTTACGCTCTTGAGGATTGGTTTCGTGATAGTGTTCATGTGTAACCATGGAAACAAGAAGACCTAGGAGAATTTTGTTGCATCTTGTGTTTGATGGAAGAAGGGTGATGGGAGATAGTGCTGGAAAAAAGGCCCATGAATGGTAGTCTAGTTGAGGGCTACGATACAACTCCCGAGGATTTCTCTGTGAATATGAGAAGGTGAGACAACTCCCAAATATTTCTTTGGTGAAGATGAGCAGGTCGAGGAGGTGTAAGAACCAAGATTGGATATGATGTAATGGTAGCAGATTGAAAATAAGAATTGCATGGGAAACGAAGATGAATGAGATAAAGTAACAGATGCCAGAGTGAAATTATTGAAGGGAAGATTGAATTCGTGAGAAGAAGAAGATAGCCAAGAATAGAAATTTGCATGACGTAAATTCCATAAGGTTGCTACTGAAAGAATACAGTCTCTGAAATAAATGGTTGCTAGAGATATATGGTAGTTGTGGTGGTGGTTATCCATGACTATTATCTTGAGATGAAAGAGG
>CBVK0100692598.1:0-11098 GCA_900067695.1 Picea abies
AGCACCTTTGGTCTGCAACCACAAAGGGTTTCTTGGAGTGATAACAGTAGCATCACCTTTGGTTTTGCAACAAAATTTTGTGGAATATCAAAATTTCAACACGACCTTCCATGGAATCGTGCCACTTGTACAACAACATCAAAATAGAATTATCCTCGATGGGATTTAATTACTTAATAAATGGAATTAAAACTGCATCCATTCTTGTGAAATATATAGTAACATAGCATCCTATAGAATTTCATTCATAGAGACACACACGGGTAAGTATGCAAAACCATACCTTTTATTGATGACCAAGAAGCTCCTGCATTAAACTCCCCAAGTTTTAAGAAAGCATTCCCTCATGTTTATGAGGTGAATCATTCACATATACAACTTATGAATCCAACATCCATCATTGTTGTACTTCCAACTCTCTAATCCTCATCTTCTATACACTTCAATTTGTAATCCATCTTCATCTGCTACACATTCTTTCTTTTGACTCATTGTTGTCCCTTGCTGCACATCCATCCACAACTCCACTAAAATACTCGCATCTTGGAGATCTATAATTTCTCATATTATTCTTGCTTCAACTGAATTTTCTACAACATATTGACTTCTAGTTCTTCTACCCTCTTGTTCTCTCTTTCTTCATTACTACAAGCACTGTTCAGGTGTTTTTTAGCCATGCATCAACTGGACAATTGGATTTGAGTCATGTCCCATCTCAGAAATCCCATTTTCCTTTTTCATGTAGTGTGCAAAGTACCTTCGATGCAACCAACCACTCATGCTCAAAGCCACACAACATGGAGTCACATGCTCCCATTTTACACTTCCCTTGAATCAATACACAATCACACACAAACTGCTTTAGTCGATGATTCTATCATTATATAGACATTCTTGAAAAATTACTAGAGAAACAACTTCAAGATCCTTCCTCTTCATGCAACACCTTCACATTGGATCATGAACAACCTTTAATCCTACTATCATTCCTCTGCAACATGTCTTGTTCATCATGAGATTTTAAATCTTGTCATTTCTCTGTCAGAAACATCTTCATCAACCTCTTCATCTTCAAGATTGTATGTTCATCCATATTCAACTCAAAATATTCCTTCATGCTTCCTCTTAGTCCACTCATCTTCATGACATCATATTCTACTTGTGCATTCTCTTAGACATCTTCATCATATGCAAACTCTGGGATCCTACAATTTCTTGCAATCTATGTAATTCCTTTTCCTGCACAAACATATTCTATTGCATATTCTTTTCATCCAAGCACATCCTCTTTCATACACAACCACAACTTTTCCTTCATGTAAAAAAGAAAATAACATATCAAGGGAAAATAAGAATTCCATGTGCATGCCCTCCTTTTCTTTATTACATCTGACACAATCACATGTGTCTCTAATTTTCCATTGCTATAATTTTATGCATATCTATTCATCTTCATTTCTCTTAAATTTAGATATACTCAAAACCTCTAGCCACCATCCAGAAACATTTCTCTCATTGCTACCAACATGCTTTTTAGAGCATATGAGCCTAGTTTCCAATCCAGTAAACCTTTCAACTTCATTCCTCTCACATCTACACTCACTTGATTCTAGTGAGTATGTCTTCATCTCAAGATAATAATCAAGGATAACTTCCACCACAACTACCATCTCATGAATCCTCTCATGACCCACACCGCCTCTTTCATATCAATATAGTAGTCAGGGATAAATTCCACCACAACTATGATCTATTTCTAGCAGCCATTTATCTCATAGACTATCTTCGTTCTTAGTAGAAACCTTATGGAATTTATTCTTGTATCTTTCTATTTTTTCCTTTCTTCTTCTTCTTGTATCTTAAATCCTTTCTCATTCAACATATTCACTCTAGTATCTAGTACTACTCCATTTATCTCCATTTTATCTCTTGGTCTTTTTTCACC
The DNA here is from genome assembly GCA_900067695.1 of Picea abies. Classification (NCBI taxonomy): domain Eukaryota; kingdom Viridiplantae; phylum Streptophyta; class Pinopsida; order Pinales; family Pinaceae; genus Picea; species Picea abies. The sequence continues at coordinate 1,946 of CBVK0100692598.1, forward strand.
TTCTTGACCTTCTCATCTTTATGGAGAAATTTTTAGTAGTTATGTTGTGACCCTTAGTCAAAGTATCCTTCATAGAACCTTTGTCCAACACTACCTCCCATAATTATTTTCTTGAAAAACACAAGATGAATCATCATTCTCCCAAGTCTTCTTGTTACCATGGTTACATAGAAACACTCTCAGTAACCTAATCATTAGGAGTGTAACTAACTCTCATACGCTTGCAATTATTTCATCCATAGTTGAAGCTAACTTGATACCTATTTAGTTTCTTCCATCCCAAAGATGAACCATGCTATAATACCATTTGGTGAAGTGCAAGTCCAACCCCTATCATCTTAGTACATATGCAACAAATCATTTATTGATTTATGCATAAGTAGAATCACAACTTCCATAATTATTCTTCCTCATTGCTACATCTCCCTGTCTTGTCAACCTAATCATGCCGCAAATCATAGGTTTTTACCTTAGTTATCACGCATCCATGTTTGCTTCCCTGTAGCACTAATAAACAAATGCTATAGAATACCATTCTGTACTAACTAGTCTATGGCACATTCACTTGCTGCAACTCGCCTCTTGTTGCAACATGCATTACTACAACATGCCTTTTTTGCACGCACATTTTTTGTTGTGACATGTATCTATTGCTACATGGTTTTTACTACAACGCACCTTATGTTACAACTTCCTGCTTCAACACACAACTTTTGTTGCAACACACTTCTTTTTATACAACACATCTCTTGATGCAAATCTATCTCTTGCTACATCACATCTTTGTTGCATCATGCCTCTGTTACGACACATCGTTTGCTACAACATGTCTATGTTTTAACACATCCTTTGTTACAACATGTATCTATTGTGACACATCCTTTTTTTCAATGTGTTTACTAACACAACACACCTATGTTGCACATATTATGCTATCACATGCATCTGCTGCAACACGAAACTCATGGTGGTATCAAACCTTCCATAATAGACTATATTCAAAACCCTATGTGCTACCTTTAGTGTAGCATCCCCTTCAATTTTTCCACACAACCATGTGGAATATTTCAATTCCAACATGACCTTCCATGGACTTGTGCCACATGCACAACAATATCTCAATGGCGTTGTCCACCACATCATTCATTTACTTAATAAATGGAATTAAAATTTCATGCATTCATATCAACTGCACAATAACATAACATCCCACACCATTTCATTCACACAAACACACAAGGGTAAGTCTACAAAACCCTATCTTTTATCAATTTCATACAGATTACAATATAATGAATCCATGGATGGATATGAGCTTACAATATCCATTGGGTTTCCAAGTCAGAGTCCATGGAAACCTTAACCACTTCTCTCTCTCACTTTCTCATGTGATCTATCCTATTGCCGACTCTGCAAGCCCCATGAAATATATTCGATGATGTGTTTTATTCTTTCAGAAAATGTTTGCTTAAGTTTATCCAACAAACTTCTCATGCCCTTTTACCTTGTAGCTTTTGATTCTTCCTTTCCTCATTGACTCTTCACCTACATGTGACCTTCCAGCTTCTACCAATAGCAAATTCTTCATCAATGCATCCTTTCTTTCTATAATAATTTGTGTTCTCCTTTCATACACACGTCCTCTACTCATATTTTAGAAATGTGTCCATCCTCTATCAAAGCTCCATCTCCTTCACTTCCACACTCTTTAGTATTCATTCGATCTACACCATTTTTTTTAATTCATGTAGTCTATTTCATTATGATACTAGATTCATTTCCTACAAGACTTAATAAATGTTGTAATAGCTTTGCAATCGTCTTTTTCATGTCATCTTTCAGATGACTAAGATGTTCCTACATCACTTGTTGATGCAATCACTCTCAATCCTATACACAATCAACTACAAAACTAGTTTTATTCTCATAGAGTACACAAATAATAGATAACAGTGTTAATAAAAATTTTAAAAACTTAAAGAATGCCAAGATAAATTAGATTCATAGGAAAATGGAAACAAGAGACAACACCATTTATTGGGACTGGAAATTATTTATTCCTCTTTATTTTTTCCACCATATTCCACAAAATTCATCCAAGACACGTGGAGTATGCCATGACACAAACCACAACACTATAACCAACTTTACTCACCCATGGGGTAGTAACACTTCATAGTGTTGAAAGAACTAGGATTTCAACATGGTGTTGTGGTAATGGTAGTTACAACACTCACCTTTAATCCCCTGATGTTACAACAATGGAAGTTTCAATACATATTTCTACTATAGTTTACTAACTTGGAATTGAAATGTTTTTGGGTTGATGTGAATTTCGTAAGGCCAAAGATGTTGTTGCATCAAACATTCTTGGTAAGAAAAACATGATCTCCAACTCATGTGGATGTAACTATAGATTATATAGAGGATGAAGATCCTCATAGGCATGCTATCTATTTTCTAGAAACCCATGCTGCATATTCAAAACCATGTTTCTCCAACTAACTATAAATTCATAATATTCCTTATTCTGGGTCCTCTTGTTAACCCTCTTCGCCAAGAGTTTTTGTAATTTTTCAACTAGTTTAACAGGTAGTTGTTTCTTACATTAAACCTAGGTACTTTATTCATCATTCTCTTCTACATGAAACTCATATGATTTTACCACATTGAATATTGGATAAATGTAAAAATATTCCGACAACTCTAACTTATATGCATTCTCTTAATTTTTTCTCAAAATTCGACATGGTCCAATTTTCTTATAATTTAATTTACTATATGTACCTCTGGGAAATATTTATTTCTTCAAGTGTTCCATTACCATCTCTCCTTATTCAAAAACCTTTTTTCTTCTTTACAAATTTTCTCCCTATTTATATTTTATATTTCTCTGTTGTAGCTTTCTCTTAACATGTTCATGCATTTCATGTATTCTCTCTGCAAACCCACTTGCATTAGAACTCTTTTTTCCTATGGATTTGGAAATTTAACCAAATAAAAAACTCATTTTTGTGACCTACAATAAATAATCTGAAATGGAATCTTTCCCAAATAACTATTAACACAATCATTATAAGAAAATTCAACCTATGCCAAGATCAAATCCCCTAGCTTCTCCCCACTCAAACTCCTTAACAAATTTGCAAGACTTCGGTTCACCACCTTGGTATGTCCATCCATTTGAGGATGATATGCAGAACTATAAAACAATTTGGAACCCATATTTTTCTAAAGTATCATCCAAAAATTCTCTAGAAATCTTGAATCCATGTTAGAAGTGATACTTCTTGGAAGTCCATGTAATCTCACAATCTCTTTGGAAAAAAAAATAGACACTTTAGTATAATCATTATTTTTCTTGCATGGAATGAAATATGTCATATTTGAAAATCTATCCAATACAACCATCATAGAATCATGGCCTCTCTACATGTTAGGCAATCCCAAAATCAAGTCCATACTTATATCTTCCAATGGTCTCTTGGGTACTGGTAGTGGTGTATATAACCCTGGCTTTTGACTATTTCCCTTTGATAGTTAGCAAATTCTACAACACTGAACAAAATTTTTCACATCATTTTTTATGTTAGGAAAAAATTATCTTTCCTTCACCAATGCTATGGTTTTATCAATGCCAAAATGTCCACCCAAACCTCTGATATGCATCTCTCTAACAAGATTTATCTGCAATGAACTCTTTGTAATGCACAAACTTTGATACTTGAAAAAAAACCTTTTTGTACATGGAAATGAAAATACAATGTCCTATCAATGCTCCAAGGTGCTTTGCACACTTTCCAAGCCTTTGCAAAATCTGTTTCTTCTAGATATAACTCTTTCATACATTCCAATAAAACAACTTCAATCAACAAAGTATTTAGTAGAATTATTCTTTAGCTCAATGCATCTGCAATTTTATTCGATTTTCCATACCTATGCCTGAAAACAAATCAGTAACTATGCAAAAATTCTACCCATTTGGAATTATTTTGATTTAGATTATCTTGGATATTGATGTACTATAGTTCCTTTTTACTAGTGAACAGGACAAACTATTTTGGTAGCAAGTAACGTTGTTGTTTTGTCAAAGCTTGTACAATCACATAAAATTCTTGATCATAAATAGAGTATCATCATTCAATTTCTTTTTGAGGAATGTAATTGACCTTCCTTCTTGGCTCAAACTTACTCCAATTTCTAATCCACTTGCATCACAATCCACTTGAAACACTTTATTGAAAATTGAAAGTGCCAAAATTAGTCATTCAATCACATTTTTCTTCAATTCCTCAAATGACTTCATGGTTACTTTTGTCCACTTGAAAACTCTGTTTTTCATGCATTCAATAAGTAGCGCATGGATAGTGATGAAATTTCTGATAAAATTTCTACAGAAGCTTGCCAATCCATGGAAAATTCTCACATCAAACGTACACTTAGGTGTTGGGTACTCCAAAATAGACTTAAAATTTACATAATCCATCTTCATTCCTTCCTTGGAAAACAAAAATCCCAGGTATAGTAACTCCTCTTTCAGAAATGCACGTTTCTTCAAATTGATCAACAATTTCACTTCTCTCAACTACTATAACACCTTTCTCACATGATTCAATTATTTTTCTTTGGTTTTATTGAAAATCAAAATGTCATATAAGTATACAACAACAATATTACCTAAAAAGTGTTTCATAACTTCATTCATAAATCTCATGAATGTGTTGGATGCATTAGTTATCACAAATGGAATAACTACACACTAAAAAAATCTCTCCTTTATCTTGAATGTTGTGTTTCATTCATCACCTTCCCTTATTCAAATCTAATGGTAACCACTCTTCAAATCAATCTTTGAAAAGTACTTGGCCCCACTTAAATAGTCCATCAGTTCATCCATCTTTGGTAAAGGAAATCTATATTTGTTATTAATCCTGTTAATAGATTGTGAATCAGTGCACATTCTCCATTCACCTCCTTTCTTGGGTGTCAAAACTATTGGTACAACACACATACTCAAAATTTCTCCAATAAGTCCTCTATCAAGAATCTCTTGCACCTACTTATTTACTTCCTCGATCTCTATTGGAGTCATTCAATAAGGAGATTTATTTGGTAGACATGATCCTGGTATCAAATCAATATGATGTTTTATACTACTCAAGGGAGGTAAACTTGCTGGTAAATATTCTCCCACATTCTCTTTAAGTTAATTCAACAAAGTTTCAATTTCTGGTGGCACATAACTCATCTTTCCACTCTCTAGAACTTGTCTTGGCATTAAGGCCAAAGTCTTTTTCTATTCTCTCAAAAATTATTTTACGAGATTGTGGAGGTCTTTTATGAATTCTTCTGCACATGCCCTTAACTCTTTAATGTTTTCATGGTAAGTTTTGTAATGTTGTACTTTTTCCTCTAGTGACCTTATTCTTTCATTCTTCTCTTTTATCTCACACATCATGTTTTTCATGTTTTTATCTAAATCTTGAGTGAAAGTGACACTGAATAAAGTAGTAGATAGATGATCATCATTGATTTTTCCTATTACCTTTGTTTCTATCATCATTAATAAATGAGCCACCCCATACATCTATAATTTCTTGGTTTTCTACAAAATACTATTAATTGAATCCTTGTAGAATATGAAGGAATTCAGATTGGTCACCTTTTGATACTTTGATGGTGTATAATCTCCCATTCCTATTTTTTAGGATCATAAGTGGTCTCCAGTGAGAGGGATGTTCATGATGGACCCAAAATGTCCATGTCCATGGGGTCCATGTCAAGGCCTCGTTCTTATTCTTTTTTTCTTTGTGGTGATTATTCATATGCTACTGCTTTCTTCTCTGCTTCAACTACTTCTTTTTTCTCTGCTCCAACTGTTTTTAGTCCTTGTTGTCATTAAAGCTCAACTTCTTCTTTTCTTTTATTTCTTTATTTAGCTTCTTCTTATTTTCTCTTTTTCTCCTCTTCTTTCTCCTCTTTATCCTTTTCTTCCTTTTTTCTCTTTCTTTGTTTTTTTGAGACTATTATTGTTGTCGCTTTAGATGACTCCTATTTTATTTTCTATTATGTTTCCTCTTTTTCATGGTCCTCATCTTCATGTCTTTTCTTCTAAGATTCTCTAGCTCTTTTTTCATATTCTATTCTTCCACCCTTTTTTTGGTTTCCTCTTCTTCTGAAGATAACATCATGATATGTTTTGTATCTGAAGTGGATCTCTTTTTCTTCCCAACATATGTCATTTAAATCCATGTATATTTTTGGTTGTTGATGAAGTACAAAGAATCAAGCCTCCAAAATATTTCTTCACTAAAGTGGGAAGAGGCCAATCTGTTTACTTCTTCTTGCACTTCCTTCACACCCTTGAGTGATTATTAACTGAACTAGAGTGGGAGAGGGGGGGAGAAAGAATTTTTATCTTTTTATAGTGTTGTTTCAACCCCATGTATCAATGTATCATAAGATATTTATTGTATAACTAGGATATTTGCAATGAATTTCAAAGTTACATGGGAAGGTTTTGTGGCCCCATACACCCTAACATATGTGTTGTATTCGATAAGGTAATAGTAATCTATCCTATATACAATGGATTGATCCTTATCCATCATACAAGGTGCAAGAAAACATAATATTATCTTGTAGAGGGGGATCAAGAAATTCTTGTAGATCTTCTAATAGTCGAAGTGATATTTGTTCTCCCAAAACACTTTGCAATAAATATGAATTGGGGGCTTTCTTAGATGTCATTGCAAACCCATAGGTGGATAATCATGAACCATGCACATCATGTATCTGAGATATGATGACATGTGAAATCTTGGAAAAACACTTTGCAATAAATATGAATTGGGGGCTTTCTTAGATGTCATTGCAAACCCATAGGTGGATAATCATGAACCATGCACATCATGTATCTGAGATATGATGACATGTGAAATCTTGGAAACTTCCACGGATCCATGTGCTTTTCTGCTGTAAGAAATTGTTCCAAAGTAGAGGATAGGATGTCCACCTAGTTAAATGTTAACCCAGAGTATATTACATAATAAAGTTGGGGAACCCAATAGATCTTGAACTTATGGGAATCAAGTTCCTTATATATCCTAGACAACACTCCTACTTCATATTGATATGGGAGCTTGAGTGAATTTGTGGGATATTCATTGGATGACCCGGTCTTGGAATGATTTCTTCATTTGTACCATATGTTCATGATATGTTTGTGGTTGTTAGAAACATTATTCACCAATTCTTTGTCTATTTCATTTTTCCCTTCATAAAGATGATAGCAAGAGGCGATCACTAAAGCCTAGAAGGAGGCAATTGGATGGCCTTTGGAATTCAATATATACACATTGTCCATATTGTTGTGTTTCACAATCCATGATATGGCTTCTATGCATAGAAAAACTATTGTATGACATGAAACCTTATAAAACTTGCACCTCTTGATATTTCTGTATATGTCGATATTAGGATCATGTTCAATAAGATGTATAAAAGTCTGCCTATTGAAAATTTGTTAGACTTCACTCTGATTAAGTGAGGTTTCTCTATCAATGAATCCTTTGGTATCATCATAGACAAGCCCTTGAGTATCAATATCAACTTAATCCTCATCCTTGCATGTAGGATCCTCCTCAAGTGAAGTATTTTATGAACACTAGTATCCTTTTCTAGGTGGAGTTATGGCTAACCCTATAATGCAAACATTATAATACCAACAAAAAATTTCATTATTAGTCTAAGTGGAATTAGGAAAATAATAATGAAGAATAAAGGTACAACCCATTTTAAATTCAAATGGGAAAAATATCGAGAGTTAAGAAACATTGGTTGCATATCTAGGAATTTATTAGGTATTTTTCAAGAAATCGAATTGAAAGTCAGTTTTCTATGGACATAAGTTGTGTCAGCAGAGAAAGCATTTTATGTCTACTAGTATTGCTTCTTTTCCTACATATTCAATCATTGAGCCTGCCGATATACTTAATCGTTTGAAATTTCTTGTTGTTGGGTTATGCCGCCACCATATGCATCACCATTAGTTCCATTACTCCTTAATATATCTAACTTTATATGTGACTTACGAAGAGGAAGGAAAAAACCATCCTCATGCATCTAAGTGTCGATAGCAGTTTTTCTCAGAGTGTTAGAATGGGGTTGAGAGGTAAGCAAGTTACGATGGAGAAGCCGCCATTCATGGACTAAGAATAGGTTCATGCCTTCTAGGAGTGTATAAATAGGGCTTGGGGGATCATGAGAATGGAATTGTGCTCACGTGGTTTCCCCTCCCATCTACTCCCCTTATTATAACACTTTGTTTATGTGCTTGTGATTAAAAAATGTTTCAAAAATACTTTGAGAGATAAAAAAACTCATATCTGATAGAGAAACCATAGATTACTCTCTCTTTTTTGTTAATTTTGAAAACAAATGCATAAAGGTAAGTAAAAGTAGTGTGTTAAGATGAGGTATTTAGGCACTTACTAGTGATAGAAACACCTTGAATTCAACAAGTCAATGATTAAGGGATCAAACTTGTCGATAATGAAACCTTTTTCTCTTGATTTGGTATTTGGAGGCTCAAACCATTGAATGCTAATGCAAATGGGGAAGAAAGGGTATTTTCTTAAAATTTATGGTTGCAAAAATGGTGTATTTATGGTTCCATGTGACCACTTACACATGTGAAAGGGACATGAGACCCACGATTATATCAACATGAAGAAGCAATATTTGTACCGATGTGTCAGAGGTTGAAAGTAATTTTTCCTTTGATACATTGGCATGCATAAGTGATTTGTCTTTTGGTATGGGAACATATGTATCGATATTTGAAAGAGAATTGGACACTAATGTATCAAATTTTGTAACATGATCGAGCACCAACGTATGAGTTGTTGATGGATTGATAGATGGATCCTATATAGGTATTGATGTATTGATGATCAATCAACAATCGATCTCCATTTTATTGGGGCAATGAAAAGGATCAACCTCCACTGTATCGGTGTTTGAAAGAGGATTAACCCCCAATGTGTTGGAATTAATGGCATTGGTGTCAAAGGATTTGTTAAGAACCAAATATCAATATAGCATAGAAAAACCTCAGAAAAAGTACTCAACGCCTTGAAAAAGAGATAATTT